>QLOY01003348.1:0-27654 GCA_003313965.1 Megacollybia marginata
TTGTTCCCAAACAGCTTCGAAAAGCTTCACAAGGCAGCCACGAATGGACCAGTTGTATTGCTGAGCGCTCACGGCGGAAGGTGTGACATTCTGCTGTTTGAGAAAAGCGGTGTTAGACATGTCCCAATTCCCCACCTCACAGCCCATGATGTAACGAGACTTTGTCGCATTACTCAAGATGTATTGGCGAGTAAAGGAGTCCGTTCTGGTCTGGCTGGACGTGATTTCATGGAGGAGACTGACGAGACTCTATCTGAACAGATTCGTAACGAGAATGATAGAAAAGGAAATCGGATCTCGGACTCTGGGACACCCGAGGATAACTTTCACTTTGTTTTGAGTTCCTTGTGGTCCGCTGTTGCCATTCCCATTATCGAGGCCTTCAACTTAAAGGTGAGGACGTTTCTATTCAATACATTCAATACACGTCTGACATAAGAGCTAGATCTCAGAATCTCCATGTCGTATTTGGTTGTGTCCTACTGGACCATTTGCATTCCTTCCTATTCACTCAGCCGGCATCTACACTGACAATGGTGAGGAGCAAATTTGCTTCTCAGACTATGCAATCTTGTCCTATACACCCACACTCGAGACGCTTCTGCCAGTGAGTCCTCAGCTTTCTCTGAATCATAGAGATTTCAAGATGCTTGCCGTAATTGAGCCAGGATCAGGGAGACATCACCTCCCGGCCACTGAAGCCGAACTCGAGCGAATCAAAACTCATGTTCCACCCGAATGGCTTATAACATTTGGGACTAAAGATTCACCTTCATCTGTTGAAAAGGTCCTCACTGCTCTTTCGACGGCTTCATTCACCCATTTCGCTTGTCATGGATCACAAGGCTTCAACAACCCCCTCGAGAGTGCTCTCATTCTTCACGATGGGCACTTGAAGATATCCCAAATCATGGAACAGCGTATGAAAACCGCATCATTGGCATTCCTTAGCGCATGCGAGACAGCAAAAGGAGACAATGAAACTCCAGATGAAGTAATGCACCTTGCTGCTACTCTGCTATTTGCCGGGTTTCGTGGAGTGGTTGGGACAATGTGGTATGTACGATGTTTTATCTGAACCAATGCTCTTATGCTCATCTAAGGAGATAAAAGACGAAGACGCACCACACATTGCAGACATCTTTTACAAGTACCTTTTCAGGAAGGGTAAAGACACCATCCCTGATGTTACGGAGGCGGCTTATGCCTTGCGTTTAGCAGTAAAGAGTCTACGAGTTGATAAGAAGGTCAGTTTTGAGAGATGGATACCGTTCATTCATTTTGGCATATAACCGTCGATCCTTCATGCATCAGATAGTACCTGTTTGTTCTACAACTTTCATTTCCACTTCTGTTGATACCTTTGAGATATATTTGAAATGATATACTTCCTGCAGTTATCAGAGAAGAAGTACCAACGACTGCAAGTGGCAGATAATCGATAAAGTCCGTCGCCGAATCAGAACACCTTCTCCATCAACTTGAACGATAAGCCGAAAGCTTGTGATAATTTCCCTCAACACCAGCCTCAGGGACGTCGGCGAGGATCGGATTACCAAATTCTTGGAGAACTCCGATTCCTGGATGAGAACTGCTACTACTGATGAGGACTTGGTGCGCATTTAAGCAAAAATGGAAGACAGTACCGAGATAGTAGCAGAAGTTGTAGAACTCTGCACCGTTTTGTGGCGTGATTAGAAATCCCGATTGCACGCAGCGTTTTAAGCATTTTGAAGAGATAAATAGGCCGGTCTGATTTTTGAACCAAGATTCATACCAAGGATACTGAATTTGGCTTGTTATTACGTATGAGCGCCAGCCAGCCTGAGCCTCTATGCAGATGACGCTCAAAGACTGAAAGGTTTCCGCAAGGCGGCTAGGAATAACGAATCCGTTAGGTCCAGCGACAATGACAAGTTAAATGATTTGAGGGACAGACATGAACGTACACGAGAAATGAACATGTTTGTCGTTGTTTGTGCTAGTCGTCTCCTTCAATCATAAATTGATTATTCCTAAGAGCCCTAATAGACGTTTCCGAGCACAACTGGACCCAGGGACAATCCATAGTAAGTAACACTGCCACAGCTCAGCGTTTAACTTGGAAGACGACACTTGCAGCACAAACATACTACGATTTGATCGAATTTGTCTTCAAATCTGTCTAAATGCTTCGATGTCTCTCATTCTTCAGCACCTCGGACCTCAGGCCTCAGGCCTCAGTTCTCAGCGCTAGTCAACACATCCGATCTTGGCTAATCTCAAGCGCTAGTCACTAGCGTTCGTTCATTTTTAGCGGCCTGGAAAATCTTCAGCGCTACCAACCTTTACTTTGTGTTTTGAACTAACTGCCCCGGAAACTGGCGCTGTAGATCTCTGTCAGTACTTGACCCATCTCATCATTTCAAGCTCATAGGCCAAGCTCATGTGAGGCCAAGCTTATGTGCCAAGCTCATGTGGATCTTCTTCAGCGCACTGTCATAAGGACACAGGCTCGAAGGACCCTTGTCAACCTTTCCCGACTGTCAAAAGTGCTTCCAGCTTCAGAACAGGATGCGCGAGTGCTGAAGCTGTGGCATAGCTTGTACCACATAGCTTTCGGGGAAGGAGCGGATCTGTCGCAAAATTAACTGCCAGTGATCAGACGCGGGCTGTCTACCTTCTGGAAAGATTCAAGGGCGCTCAATATAGAACGGGAATACATAAAGGTCTGCTTTTCCCCGCTGACTCCATATGCTGGCTCATGTCCACCACCATAGCACTGGCTGCTATTCGGTAAAAGGGAATTCCTTTCTCTGTCTTGTACTCATCCTGTTCAGGTCCGTCCACCAATTATCTATTCAATTTTCGAGTATCGGTATGCTTCAGTCGTGCATAATCTCCATGATCTCATTTCTTTGCAGCACTGTTATATTATGACTACATCCTCACATTCTCGATGGAAGTCAAGTATATCTGGGGTCAAAAGTTCCGATTATCCACCCTACTATACGCCATCTGTCGTTATTCTCTCGTCGTAAATCTCCTCTTCCCGCTGGTGAAATCCGGTTATATGGGCTCAAAGGTAAGCAACGTCAACCAGGTATCGCCGACTTTTTGACAGGTTGGACAGTAAAATTCCGATCTTCCCTACTGGGCTTATTTTCAATGACGATACTTATTTTTAGCTGTGATTTTTCATTCAAGTTCTTGGCGGCCTTCAGTGTTTTGGGCCGAGGCGCAGTGATCTGTCAGTCCGATTTTCCATATCACTTTGTTCTTTTTGCTAACTGATGTGGTGGTTTCAGTTACTTTGTCGGCCAGAACTTGGGCGATGTACGGAAAAAATCGCTTCATCCTTGCGTACTTCGTCGTCACTGGAATGGCTTGTATTGTTCTTGATTCTGTCAGCAGACAACCCTTGTCGATCTTCTTGATCCTGAAAGTCTTGTTAGATACATGTGCCCCTAGTGCGATGTAACGGATCTTCAAGTATACCGCTGTACGTATTTTACGACTGTGAGGGCAGTTCTGATATCTCTCCCAGCCGTATGTTCCCATTTATCCATCAAGACAATCGTTGAACATTTGAACGTTAAACAGTCGGAAGTATGATTGCCACCACTATGTCCATGGTCGAATATTCTGCTGCTATCTTGACGTTCGTCAGGAGTTTCAAGGCCTACAAACTCCATGGATCGATCGAAAATATGGAAAAAGGATTTATTCATGTTATGCTCGAGCAGGGTGAGCTTCAACCGGGTTTAGCCTTCCAACCTAACATGAAGAACAGGTGTCGTTTACTTCTGGTCAGAGGATTAAACAACACAAACCAAGATGGAGCTCATCACTCTCATAGCGTTGTATCTATCTTGACTACGGCAGGTACAATCGTTAACTTAGTAAGTGACGCGTCCTAGCTCGGCAACGTTGCATCTCATCATTATTGCTTCCAGTGCGCGCCGGTACCGTCATTCGTCAGATGTCGACTTGAGAGACTAATTCATTCCATGGCTAGAGCTACTTTCTGCAACGTATGCTGTGCACTTTGATCCTGCCGTAAGTTTACGAATAATCCCGGTAATTCTGAATCTAACGCAGCCACACATACCAGTCTTTCCTGTCTACTAAACGCTCGTTTCATTCTCCATCTCCGAGCATGGGACCATAAACGTTCTTCGAATGCTACAATATCAGGTGATGAACATCCGGGTCCTATTCAATTTGCCCCTGCTCTTGATAGCGTAAATTCGGTAGTCAGCCGATTTAGTATGTTGGAAGATTTTGGAGATGATCCCGTTCGGATCGCTAGTGAGTGTGGGATTGAGCCATTTGGGCAGGAGGAAGGGCCATCGAGGAGAAAGTCTGTTGATCTGGAAAGAGGGCCATCGAGGAAGGAGTCTGTTGATCTGGAGGAAGGGCCATCAAGGAGGAGGTCTGTTTTGTAATATCGGCTTATATGGATACGAGGTCTGAATGCACTCAGTCCGCTGACTTATCAATTTAAACGTGTTCACATATTTGAGCCTTCGTAGCTTAGTAGTTGCGCCACAGGCTCCGTTCGAGATGAGTAGCTCATTATTTTTACATGTCATTCCTAAATGTCCCAAGTTCGACCCTCGGCTGTTTCACGCACTATCTACTACCCCGACAAGTAGCTTGGGTACGTCTTTAAGTGTGGCAATCTGTATAGTTCAGAATCCCGAGTTCCTGTATGATAACATGTATGAACATAGGCGAATATCATATTGTAAACATTGTAAACAGTTTAAATAGTGGCTGCTTTGTATAGCGGAGGGCCGTTCCTTATTGGGACCTTGTCAGGTGTTCCTACAATATCCTATTCTCTATCCTATCCATTCACTATATAGTGGTGGCTTAGCGGTTACTTCTCTATCTAATAAAGTGTTGGTGGTGTATTTTTAGATTTCAGATGTCGCAAGTTCGACCCTCGGCGGTTTCACGCACTATCTACTCGACTTGCAGCTACCCGCAAGCCTGCTTGGCTACGTTTTTAAGTCAGAATCCCGAGCGCCTCATGATAGTTAGTTCATTTAGGCAATTCTGTAAACTCGCAGTCAGTTGTCATCAATGACTGCTAGAATGTTTTCCCTCTATGCGTCACCCCTTTAACTGCACAGTATCTTTGGCATTTGCTCGAAAACAAGGTAAATGGGCTGGTATCAGAATCAGTCGGTATTCCATTTTAAATGTCGAAACTCATGATCAGCTGGATAGGGTAAGTGTGTACTCTCATGTACGACATCCCCATCTATCAATGTCAGCTGCTGCCTTGGTATTGAGCATGAGTGAACACTGAGGTACGGGTCCACTCGAAATGGAGTGTGCGCTTGTTGTGCGCATCATCAAGAAGAGTGCACTGAGTACCGGCGCTTGCGGTGACACCCGGGATTTATGCTTACAGCAGTGGAGTTCGGCAAATTAGTGGCGCTTTTTGATTCTTCTAGTGTCGGAGGTTGTTGACTCGGGTGATATGGAGTCGGAGAGACTCTGCCCTTTAAGAAGGTTATGTCTTTTCACATTTTGGAAGCACAGGTGATCTATGTATATGCGGAAATCCTCGAGGCAGACACGCATTTAATCGTCGTTTGTCAGGGTCGAAATCGATCGGAGGTAGTGGTATGTACATACTAGTAGCGCTTAAAGGTGACTCGAATGCGGCCTAGATAGCGTGATACTACAAGCGTTCACGGGTGGCAGGTACGTAGCGGTGGTTAGGCCCGACAAGCACCGCAGTGATGGACAGAATGTTGCATACTTAAGCGTGCAATGACGGAGAACTTGGGAGATAGAGGATAGAGAGGATGAGCCTGCCGATGACATCTTAAGTTGACAGAGGCCTAAGAAGGGGATGTAGCTTAGGCTACCGCTCCTCTGCGTTATCTGGAGTGGTATACTCGTTGGAATCTTACGCTTGCGAAACTGTAGTCAAATGAACGAAATCCGCGGCCGACAAAAGCGTCATGTGACGCGGCGTGACTAAGTGACACACTGGCACAAACTCTGCGCAGCTTTGCTGTTTCATCCTGTACGCTTTCCCTGACCACCCACAGATCTCCGGATGCAGCGGAAGTTACCCTTCTGCTAATGGACGCCAAAGGGCTCCTCAAGATTCAGGTCTTGCCGCAAGACCTTTGTCAACACGGTGCCTCGCGCAAGCCTTGAGCTCCGCCTTTTCACCACTAGGGTTTAGACGCGACAATAAGAAGAACTTCATGTGAAGACAGAACAGCTCGATTCCAACCCCGCGACCTGATTTGGTGATATCATTCCGTCGGGGCCAGATAGGCGAAAAGAAACATGCCGAATAATAATGAATTCGCTTTGACATCGTAAGCATCGTGGGCCAAGAGAGATACTACAATAGCGCAAAGACCCAGGTCACAACACCCCTGATATCACAATAACAGCGATTCTAACGTTGTATTCGATATGACATTTCCAGGTACTAGTATACACTCTGTAGCGAGCAAGGCCTTTTCTCGGTTCATTGACTTTCATTCGGACCATCTCATGACAACTCTCATAATGGAGCACCACCCCTCCAGGTTCACGTACTCATTGACTCATTTATCTTGATTCAACGATCACAATCATGAATCACGATGAGGGTCCCACGCTCAATTCCCTCACCTCCATCGCGTTCCGCGTCAGTTAAAGGTCCAGAACCACCATTTGGACAATCAAATGAACAGATATGTAATACACAACTCTGGTCTCACGACTTGTCGCAACTCGGATTTGGACAGGATCTTGGCCCACCCTCCGAGCATCTTTGATAGAATCGTTCCCATGGATGTCTTTCCCGTCAAACAAGCCACTAAACCTAGATCACTGCCTCAATAAGATATAAAACCCTACCCCGTCCAAGTGCGTCTTCGGAGACTTCTTCCTTACTCCGCCTCGCTGTAGATCATGGCCAACGTATTTGCAGCAGTTGCATTCAACCATATGGTCTCTCAGCTGCCCCTAACTCTGGCTTTCGGTGAGTAGTATGTCTTATTCTGATTGGGAATCATTATTTATCTTGTCAGGAATCTACCTCCCCGTTTTCGTCACGTCGTATCGCATCCTCTTGTACGTTCCACCCTAACCTATCTGAAACGTAAATCCGATCGTTCACTTCACAGACGTCGTGCAAGGAGACATACTGCAACTCCCAAGTTCCTTTTAATCGTCTCGAGCCTGGTGTTCTGTTCGACCACGACCTATTTTCTCGCCATCACAGTACAACATCTGAAGTGGTTCTCACAACTAAGAGATGTCGATCCCGAAAATGCAGCGACAGCACTCCCATCTTTCATACAATCCTCCTGGCCTGTAGAGGTCATTGCCTCGATGTTGGGAACATTTAATGTACGCCATCAATTCTCTATCTGTCATTTTCCTATTCCCTAACTTCCGGCTCCAGTTCACCGCCGGAAATTCGGTTCTCGTATGGCGAGCTGCTATTCTATGGAAACAGCAAACTTCCGTTCCACGTGGGCTCTGGGGTTTCTTCTTTTGTCAATCGGGTACATCTACTTCCTCGACGTCGACAGAACAGCTTCTTACTAGACGTTTTAGTCATTTCTTGTGCTGCATTCATCAATCAAGCAGTCGATCTCTCAAGAACCGACGGAAGAGATACGACCAGTTACATGAACCTTTACACACCGGCTATGTTCATCTCGTTGGTGGTCAACCTTGTCGCGACATTGTTAGTTGTTGTGCGAACATGGTGAATGTCTCTTCTTCGACGGATCTATGATATCTAATGATACCGTCAGGCAATATAGAAGAGAAGTTGAACAATCAACCATGCGTCGAACGTCAGCCTTCTCACTTCTTTATCTTCTGGTCGAATGCGGTTTCTGTCTCTTCTCCATCCAGGTATGTAGCTCTTTTGTTCCACAATCGGTAATCGGACTAACACCAACCTCAGCTCGTCCACGCAATCCTAACGATCCTCCGCGCCAGCTCTCACAACCCACCTCAATGGACATCCCTCCCTCTGGGTATCCCAACCGAGATAGCTGCACCAATCGCACCTTTCCTCGTAATCCTATCCGTACGTCCCTTTACGCTCCTGTTTACCCTTTTTTAAAAATTCACTATCCCATTCAGGCAATGTGCCCCTGCTTGGTAATCCTTCTCACCGCACGCCACGACAACATTGTCAAAGCTTACACCCGAACACGAACAGCAGCAGGAACAGGGGTAATGTCAGCCTCTAAGGTTCAAGCTTTGGGTGGAATTCGAACAACAACCGTGACCGAGATCGATTTCGCTCCCCGCAGGGGGATGCACGGGGTTCCTATGGGAGATGAGACGGAGCTTACGGAAGTTACGGAAGTGGACTCGTCGCCTGATGTCTTTGCGAAGGAGTTTCCGTATGAGGTTGAGAAGGTTGAGAGCCGGTTTTCGGCATGAGTGTCTTAATTTTGTGAATTTCGTCCGAGTAAGGACAGCTAGCTTACATCAAAGTACTTTAGATTCTTGTTTGCTGATACTGAATTTCGATTTCGTTAGTTAGGGTTGTAGCACAACTTGTCACTTAAATTCGACTTACCTGCTGCTTAGTAGTAATTGAAAGTCACGGTGGTGCGAGATTTTCGATAGATTGTCTTGACATCTCTCAGAACATTAACTGGTGCACGTTTTTGCAACGATGCGAGTAGTTTAATCTCCGAAACTCGTGGTGTCGTTATGTTTTTCCACTCCACGTCCTTGACTCGGAGCCATCGCCTGTCTCCTTTGTATCCGGATATCATCAATACAGCAATGAACGGCTTCGGGCATATCCAGGCAGGACAGATCAACATAAAAAGCAAATTTGAATTGGACATTCTTGCATCCTAAAGTACTAGGATATATCGACAAATAACTAATTAAATGCCCATATGAATGAATGGAATCCAGGTGAACAAAGAAACACTGTGCTTTCGCTCCTTCTCCTCCCTGACTTTCTTAATTGCAAAGTGCAATGCCTCTGCTGCTCGGGTCGGATCAGCACCATACTCCTTGAATAGCAGACTATAAGTCTCGTCAGCAACTTCGACAGCAAATTTGTCATCTATTGTCCACATTGTTGCAATGACTCCATGATATCCTGCCAGTAGCATTCCTGCAGCAAGATGAATAGCTTCCTCCTCAAGGTCCATATCACCTGTGGCAGTCTCACAGGCAGAGAGGAATGCAAGTTCTGCATTCTGGAGCTGAAGTTTGACAATGTCTGAGAGGGTAAGCCTTGAGTTGCCAGCAAGTAATAAACAACTATCAGTTGGATTTGAATTGTTTTGCATTCCATGACAGGCAAAGTGAACCCAGCTACAGTCTTTCATGGCTTCTGAAACATGTTGTCTGGTGGCTTCAGACTCGAGGAGGCTCACAATAGAACTGCCCTGAGCATGCTGTATGATATGCTGAACCTCTTTTGCTGTTCCTGGGAGTAGAGCCTCCTTGGCAAGGGCAACTGTAAGAAGTTTTCCCTTTCTTTGAGGTGATGGTCTATTGAGTAGTGCAGTGAATGTTGGTGTGTATGATGACACTACATAGTCTGAGAGCTTGGGCCCAGATGGATAAACTCCTGCTGCATGAATTGGAAGGAATGCCAGGGGACCTGTTGGACACCACCATATACGATGAGCATCAGAAACTGATGCCATCTGTCTCTATCAAAAATCAGAATGAGTCACTAATAAGAAGTAAACCTAACTGTAATTCTGAGGACATCCAAGACAGGTTTTATAACACAGTGCCACAACTGTCCAAGAATATATGCTAATCCTGATTCTTGATCAAGGATTTCACCATTATCTGGTACTCGCAACCCCTTTAATCGTGTCCCAAGGTCTGTGATAGTCATACAGCCATTTTGAATGATTGATTGGAGTGCTTTATGCCATGCAATGGTATCCTCGAGTGTAAGATCCTTTAGCAGAACGTGAAGGATGTCACTTTTTCCTGGCACTAAAAGCAAAGCATCACAACTGAGCTTGCTGACATTGAGCAGAACTATAGGTCCTTTATCCACTGCAGGGAGAAGTTGTAAAAGCTTCTTTGAAAGTAAGAATCTTTCAAATCCTGGCAGCAGTCGGATCTTAGTGAGCAATGCCTCTCTCTCCAATCCAATTTTATGGTAATCAACATGTACTGGAGTTGGCATAGTGTGAGGGTTTATCATGTCACGATCCATGGATATTGCACCTTCTAGTTGCCTGGATAGTAACTGAAGTTTGTCTGCAAAGTCTGGCCTAACTTTGTGAAGCTCATCAATGGGAGATCGCAGTTGAAGTAGCTGACTCCAAATAACGGATCGGCCTTGCTCCAGCCATTCAACAGCAATGTCATACTGCTGAGTATTTATGGCTGTAGCAGCTGCATCTCGAACAACAGATCCTGCCCTGGTGACCTGATAATGACGATCACTAATGGGTGTGCTAAGCCATGCCAGCTGTGGAATAAGGTCCATTGCCACAATGCATGGTTCAATTGTTGGGCTTGGCAGATAGAGACTAGCACATCGCATCCAAGATATAGCAGCAGTGAACTTGAAATGGGAGGGGCCATTATTGCGCTGCACAGCAGATGAATAGCTCAGAATAGCTTTATGCAAGTCTTGAGGATCACTGGATGCTTTAAAACGAACTTCAAGCGAGTGTCCCAGGTTATTCAGCCATAGAGACATGTTGAAGTGTCCAGCTGGAGTAAGCTGGATAGCTTCCCCAAAAACATCAATGGACCTGTTCAAATCAGACAAATTGGCAAGCTTTTGAAAGCAGCGCAGGAGTGAGTTTCCAATGCTGGTGAGTAAGAGAGGCTTGGTCAGATGTTTATCTGGGGTGAGCTGGATGCCATCCTCTAAGACTTGAATGGACCTGTTTAGGTCAGAAAGATTATCCAGCTTATCAAAACGAGCTATAAGTGAGCTCCCAAGGCTGAGAAGGCAGACAGGCATGCTAGGCTCTCCCTGTGGGATGAGCTGGATAACATCCTCTTCAATTTGGATGGACCTGTTCAGATCATCAAGATTTCCCAGCCGTTGAAAGCGGGAATGGAGTGATATTCCAAGGTTATGCATCCAGGAGGGTTTGTCAAGACTGCCATCTGATGTTAGCTGAACAGCATCCTCAAAGCATTGGATGGCTGTGTTCAGCTCAGTAAGATTGCCTGAACCCTCAAAATAACGCCTTAGTGACTTTCCAAGGCCATTGAGATAACGTGGCATGTTAGAATCTTCTTTTGGTGTGAGATGGATGGCATCCTTATTAACTTGAATAGATCTGTTCAGATCAGAAAAATCCCCCATTTGTATAAAGCGGGACAGGAGTGAGCTTCCAAGATTGCTGAGCCAGGAAGGTTTGTCAGGGTGTCCATCTGGCGTAAGCTGAAGAGCCTCATCCTGAACTTGGATGGCTCTGTTCACATAAGACAGATCTCCAAACCACTCAAAGTGGGACCAGAGTGGCTTCCCAAAGTTGCTGAGACTAGAGGCTTTGTTAGGGTGTCCATCTGGAGTGAGCTTGGTTGCATTCTCAAGAACTTGGATGGACCTGTTCAATTTAGACAGATCTCCTAGCCGCATGAAACACAATAGGAGTGATAATCCAAGGTTGCTGACATAAAGAGGCTTGTCAGGATGTCCATCTGGGGTAAGGCTGACAATATCTTCAAAGACTTGGATAGACTTGTCCAAGTCAGATAGAACTCCCATGTTCCAAAAGCGAACTGCAAGGGATCTTCCAAGATTGTTGAGATTGTTGAAAAATTTATCTTTCAAAGGATGCCCTGTTGGAGTGAGGTAGAAAGCATCCTTGTTGACCTGGATAGACCTGTTCAGATCGGAAAGGTCTCCTAGCTGCTCAAAGCATGTAAAGAGTGCTTCTGCAAGGTTGTTGAGCCCAAAAGGTTTGTCATGATGTCCATCTGGAGTGACTAAAACAGCATGGTCAAACAGTTGAATGGCCCTTTTCAGATCAGAAGGGTCACCCTGCAGCTGAAAACATAAGATGAGTGACTGTCCCAACTTGTTAAGCCGAAAAAGCTTTTTTGGGATGTCTGTCTGGGGTAAGCTGGTCAACATCTTTGAAAACTTCAATGGACCTGTTCAGATCTGAAAGATCTCCCAGTTGTCCAAAGCAAAGTCTTAGAGAGTTTCCAAGGTTAATGAGGCCAGAAGGCTTGTCAGGATTTCCATCTGGAGTGAGCTGGTGGGCATCCTCTAAGACTTGGATAGATCTATTGATGTCATCCACTTCACCTCCACACTGAAAATGATGCCCAAGACATATTCCCAGATTGTTCCAATATTCCCACTGGAAATTGGAACTTTGTTTTGCTTCCTGGACTGTGTCATTGTATATGATCAGAGCTCTATCCAAGTCATTGACATTTCTAGACTTTCCCCACTTGGAACAAACATCACCAATGATATTCAAAGCTGCAGCCTTGACCTTGCTCTCCAATCTGGCAAGGAGTACTCTCTCATGCATTGTTGAAATTTCAAGTTGATCTATTTGTCCTCCTGATCTGATGGACTCACAGATCTGATGTAGATGTGACTGAATGAGCTGTTCTTCTGGATTGAGTGAAACTATCTTTTCAGTTAGCTTATGCCAATGAGATATAAGCCACTCAAACTCTGTGCATGGTTGCAGATGTCATGAAGCTTGGCAGTACAGAAGAAGGCTTGCAATGTGGCAGATGATACTGAGAATGTTGCTGCCAGGAATAGTGAAGGACGTCCTTCATGTACCTTGATGACTGGTAGTGAAAGCTCTACAACCACAGAGTGAGCCAATAGAGTACCAGACACGATGCCAGTGGGCAACACACCTACACGCTGTCTATCATGTGTTTTTTGAAAAATTTCTGCCCTTGTCATGAATACAGTGCCAATCAGCCAGGTAATATTGGGACTCTCAAGTAGAATAGCAATGGAGAAGCACTGTACACCTTGAGGTCTTGTGCCCAAACGTGTTCAAAACAAGTACTACTCAGACCAATATGAGACTCACATGTTGCAGTCAAGTACCAGCCTCCAAAAATCTCTCTTCTCATTCAGACTTGTCAAAGGAATAGTTTGGGCAAAAATTCCATGTTCAATTATGATCTGACAAAGGATCATGGAATCATCATGTATGTCCCGATGAGGTGATAACAAATTAATGCCAATTTCTGTGCATGGATTGTTAACTGTTGAATCGCTGGTAATTATCGAAGACACATACCGTGGAGGCATATGCCGCAGGAAGTTTCAGCTTCTCTTGTAGGAAGACAAGACAGTTGCATTGTACAGTTGTAGGAAAGAATGGATTTCATCTAGGGTGGGATTATATACTGACAGTTGCATTGCACAGCATTGTGGCGACAACGTGAAATGGGCTGGACGGACAATTTAAATGATGGGATCTTGTGGCGACCGGCAGACTCGGAAGACGGAAAGGGACGGATTGACCACTTCCTAACCAAACAATAAATCTTCAATGTCCTGAGTTGTGTTTACAGGCTAGGGGGAAGGAAAACACTTGCCGTTTAGTGAAATTTTGTAATTTTACTGGGCCCTGAGGTTTATCCTCGCTCCGCTCAGATGGGGCTATGTCGAAGACATGCCGAAGCAGAATCCTAGATCTATCTGTATCTGAATTCTTCCCTAATAGGCTACTCGCATTCTCAAACACGAGTTAAAAGCGCCTGTAATGTAATGATGCGCCCCAAAGGCCTGTGCCGACCTAGCATTCCCAAACTTATGGCCCGTTATGGGCTTCATGGTTCATTGAGGGAGGGACTCTATCACCTATCGTATGCCGCTGTTACACTGGCGAGGAGTATCACGACAGAGAAACCAGGAGTCAGAATCACAGGGAATCCATAACAGGCAATCATTGGGTAATCATCAATGTAATTTGCGATGTCTCTGATTGTGTCATCTCTGCTCCGAGTCGATCGGCCAGGTCGACCCTGCCTTGTCTATCCAACAATGTCGACTTTCGTCGCTGTGCTCAGTACCGCTCTCTTCTCCATATTCCTGGCTCGCCACAGTCGGTTTCCACTCGTGCGGCCGACCGGCTCAACGGAGATACGATCGATTGTCGGAGAAATCGCACCATGTATGTACTTGTACTTCGACGGTCCGGACAGGAACGACTGTGCACAATACGCGGTTTAGAAGAATAGGATAGGATAGGATAGGAAGCATCGTACCAGGATACCCTAACGACGAAGTGGATATGTCAAAGAAATAAGGAAACTAGGATCTATGTAGTAGGATGTACCAATTAACGGACAAGCTACCGGCCTCGTATCTCGGACATCAATCATCAAGGCTATAGCTATTCCAAGGGTCTGCTGTGGCGTAGGCTGGAACTATTTCCACCAAAGTTTTTCAGAGTGCGGCCGACGCGCGACGGGGACAGGTCGCACGTTGCTATTCGTCGGGTCAAGTTCAGATTCGGTTATTTGGTGTTGCTTGGTCAGCTACTTTTGTGCCTTAATTGATAACATCCCATATTGGAACGCAACATTAAGCCTCAGTTATCAATCGTGATAATCTGGCTAGGTCAGACTAAAACTTTCTAGCTTTGCACGACATACCATGCACTCTCTCATTGGTTCTCAATTGATCCCGACGCTGAGCGCTGAACCTCAGGACTCAGCCTTCCAACGACTTCCAACGAAAGTTCACTCCCGATTATTGCCACCCATACAACTGCAGTCTGACTCTGACCTTTATGCTTGGAATCCCAAATCATTTTCTAGTATCTAGATGTATGTTGATCATTACGAGTTCGATGACTTTCTGCTAGCGAACACGTTCGATACATTGCAAAGATATCTTTCATTGTGAGGAGTACGTGCTCACGATGATGAGATCTTTAATCAACAGTTAGCCTTGCTTCTCAAGCGAATCCAAGACAAGAGGCTGACATCGCATCAGGTCTATGGAATGGTTGATTGAAGGAATACGAATCGGCATGAACCTGTGTTGGGATTATGAAAAATCGTTGAGACTAAACCACGAGTAAAACCAAAGGGAAGATAAAGCTAAGGATCTTATGTCGAAGGATCGTTTTATTTGATGGACCTCATCTGTAGTTACAAACCATTGCGATGGCAGATTTTTGTACTTGCTCATATGACACTGAAACAGGAGACGGATTGATAGTTGATGCTCTAGGGTTCGAATGTTCAGAGGCAGTACTCATGAGAGGTATGAATGCGCTGGGTGTAAGATACTGACTGCGAGTACCATAGTGACTTGACTGCGATCGGAAGTCGAAGATCTATTCTCCCAACTAGGCTGGTCTTATATATTATGAGCCATTCTTCAACACTTGGAAACATAAATCTGTCAGTACTTGGAGGAGGCGAACCTGGTCTGTATGGTTGCACTGTGCCTGCCAACTACTTGTCCTTTCAGGTGGTGTATTTTAGATGCCCAAGGTTTTTACACTAGATGGTCAGTAAGTAGCGCAAGCTCATTTACGACAGTTTCATTATGATCAGCCAGAGCCTGAGCAATAATGCCACCCCCAGATACAACAGACGTGGACTTAAGCCTTCATGTGAGTCTGCAAGCACACTTGAGGCAGATACATACCCATCCCTTCAATGTCAAAGAGATCAACAACAGATAATCTTCTGAAAGGTAACATTGAAGCAGGTTGCAATCAATTTAGCTGCATATTTGAGACTTTTTAAAGTGACAGGGAGATAATTTGTCACATGCCCTAGACTCGAATACTATGCAATGAGAATGAGGTCTGGCACAAGAATGCTTCTAGTGAGATCCATGCATACACTCAGGTAAGATGGTTTCATGATCCAAGCCCCATGTTGTATTTGGATGTATTTAGTAGATGCATGCTGGTCAGTTGGCATGCCTCGCATTGGATTCCTGGATTTCTTTTGACTGACCTCCTAAGGTCAAGTCTCTGTCATCTCACACACCTCGAGAATTGCTTGTTATTTCTTTCTTGCTTCCCATAAACAATAATTGAGTATCTTTGATCTGAAATATATTTTGTTTAACTGGTGCAGATCATATGTACCAGCCCTATAGCGAAGATATTGGCTGATGGATTTGTGTGCAAGTGCATCAGTAGATTTATCCCAGGCCCCTGAATATCAGTCTTTTTGGGCCTGTAGGCTGCTTGCTGCCTTGGATAGATAGCAGTGGAGATTGCCTTACTGACATCCAGCTGAATTAATCTATCTTTTGGATGCTTAGATGGGGCATTTGGTATATGTTACTCAGTGGACTTGAACAATGCCTTTTAAGCTTGCGTTTCTTTTTCAATAGTCACATTAGAGAGTTAGGTGCTGTTTAAAGGTAGATATTGGTATGTGCCCAGTCAAAATCATATTTTGTGTCTGTTGATCTCTTTGCAACAATTCTCTACTCTGCCAACTCTAGACATTAGTGAGGTTGATTTTCAAAAAAATTGCCTCTGTTTGATTGATCATGAGTTTATCCTATCCAAGTTACACCAGCACATTATGTGTCAATTCTTCCTTCCCATGAACCTGAGCCAACATCTGGTGACAAGTTTTTGGTTGGCTCCAGTTCTCTTACCACTTTGACTCTTATAATACACAATCACAAATTTTGGATGTATGATGTGTATTGAGTCTGTTAAGACTGTGATGCAGTTGCTGATGACCTACATGATTATGTAATTACATTTTTGAATTAATATGAGCATCTCAGGGATAGACCCATCCAGTTCTGACCCCAGACTGTGAGTGTTGTGAGTGTCTCCCCTTCAATGCTTATGATATAACAGATTATTCACAGAGCAGTCTGCCATCCCTTAAATATCAGGAACAGATACAACATACATGATCAAGAATGCAGTGCATTCACTTTGGTTCATTACATGTACAAATACAGAGCCAGAACCCACATGTTCTCAGCTGCATACATCTTCCATACATTCTATACAGCACATCCAAAGTGTGTTACAAGTAAGTAGATGTAAAAGGCAAGGGGGTACTGGAATGGCAATCCTGTACTGCAGGTCAGTAGGTAGGTTTGGCTGCCAGGCCCTTAATTTTTTAGTCAACCCTCCTTGAACTTGATATTTTTAGGGCTCTGGAGAGCTATCTATGCCCAGGAAGTAGTAAGTACTCTACAACCTTCAAGCTAATTTAGGTCTTGTACAGGCTGCTGGCCCCAGCTGGGTGATCCTGACATACAAGGGTCACAAGGGTCACAAGACCCAGCTTACAAAGCTGCTATAAATATATTTTAGACAGAGAAGTTGAATTTCTCTACTGAATATAGTTACTACAACTACATTCATAGTCACTGAGGCCTTTCAAAGGTAAATGTCTAAATTGGGGTGACAGTTACTGCTTTAGGCCTCAATGTCATGGTTCACATCACATGTGATCATGTGGATGTAGGTAGGTTCACTGAGAAAGCCCTTAAAGTTTTATACAACCCCTGTTCCTTCACTTTTTTCTGGCACCTCCTTGGTAAAAGGAGGTTGACTGGCTGTTGTTCAGGATAGTACAACCTGGAACACCTGAAGCAAAAACTGCCACCTCATCTCCTTTAAACTCTTATCTGAGTCATACAAAAGGAGAGTGTGAACCTCATCTTCAAGGGGATGATTGTTGCAGCCCTTATGATGAATTCTCTCAGTACCATTACCATTCACTCTGATGAAGCCCCTCCATGGCCAATGCATGATCTGACATCCATTGCTCTGCAATACTTTGGTACAGGTATGTGAATCAAGTAATCATGCAGGACCAGAATCTTACTCTCATGTATGTTTTGTTTCTGCATCAGCCCAGTTTTGAGCAATTGGCAACAGAATCTCTACAGAAATTCACACATGATTGCATCACCTCCTGTTGCAAGCTTGAGGTCACCATCTGTTAATGCACTGGTATCTTGAGGAAGGCCCTGCCAGGCATATGCTGAAGAATGCCTTGAAGATCACTCAGCTAGAAAGGTAAGCCCTGTAAATCAAGCAGGATGGAATCATTCAGAACATAGTGCTTGATCAGAAGTTTCAGTAGATGATGCAGGTAGGAAAGGGCAGATACCCTCAACATCTGATGGACTGGAGGTGTTGAGAAGAAGCAAACCTTCAAAATTCAACAATTATCATTTTCTCAAAGAAACAGAAGTCTGATCACTCCTGCAATCTGTGAAAGCATACATTGTAAAATTAGTCACAGAACTATCCAAAGGTCAAGCTGTTGGTGGGAAGAAGCTTAACAAATGACATAATCAGAGTCATGCCATGACCACTTGAAGTTCAAGCTGTGAATCTGCTCTGAACTGAATGTGATGCTTTTCTTTGTATTTGATGAATACAGACAAAGCCAGTCCAGAAGAAGTATAACATGTCACATTTATCAGATCTTGTCATTCAGTAGCTGCCAAAACAGCTAGTTCAGTATGATAATTGTGCATCAAACTTCTTTGAATGACTGATTAATCACTAGTGTTTTAGGATTCGGTCATAAATATAGATTAGCAACGTGATTATATGATGTCACCACACCCATATACCAGATCTCCATCAGCATTCTCAGCAGCAGTACAACTGTATGCATGCTCAGGCCAATTACAAACAGCTGATAATCTTCAACAAAAGAAGATCAGAGCCTCAAACTGAGGCCATTTTGAATGCATCAAGATTGAGGATGCACATCATATTTTTTTGAATTGTACCACTTTGAGATGAGGCCAGCCAAAACATCAAGAAAGAAACATACAAATTACTTGAAAAGGAAGCAAACATGCAAGACTCAGTGAAGACAGAAATCATAAACATAGCTAGGTCACTCTTTTTGGATTATCAACAGTACTGGCCACTCAATTGTACTCAGTATTACCTTGGACATGTTCCCAAATTCAAGAGTTGAATTCCTGACAATGATGTCAGCTGTCAAACATGACAGATTTGGACATGCTATTCATAACTTTACTCCATTCAACTGGCAGGATGCATATGGGGAGACTTCCTCAGAAGGATCACAATAATGGAAGGCAAGGGACAAAACACTAATTTATTATCTCTCATTCTACTATACACTAATCCTTAATGGGCCCAATGGTAGCTTTTTCCTAACCATGGTTTCTTTCCTCAAAGAGGTTTTCCCAGGAAGGTTTTGATGCACCTGATCACAGCTAGATACAGTAGTTGAAAAGTAATTAGGTCCATTGGGTCTCTGACTTGCTCCTTGTGAGCACAGGTGGATTTAGAATAGAAACATAGAAACACAAGTGAAATCAACAGACTGAAGGTTGGCAACTACTTTTGATCCTTTTGGAATAAACATATTTTGGTAAACTTTGCCTCTAAGGGAGCAGTGAGGAACACCCAAACTTGAAGGTACAACAGGGTACCATCTGAGAAACAATGAATCTGTGCATAAGGTAGGTAGCTAAATATACCTCAGTGTTTCCTGCAAATGCTGGAAGCTTTTCTTAGTCATCAAACTGGGGAAGCCAATCTGATCCAACAAACAGAGTCCATCTCACCCTAAGCCTTGTGCACAATAGGATCAGGACCATGTTGAGAAGGAATACTCCTGTGTCTTCAGAATAGGGGAGATGAATTAGCCATAAAAGGGAGATGAGAGTGACAAACAGTATCATCATAGCAGTGACACCCTCAATATTGTGCAGTTCCTTCAATCTCAGTGACTCCTTCAACAAGACAAGATGGTGTGATGTATTCAGCCTATGACAAATTAAGCATCAGCTAACCATTTCTCTCTGAATCTTATTCACAGGACCATCATAGAGTTTCCTCACTGTAGGCTTCCACTTCTTTGCATGGGTTGCATATTTTGTTAGGAAACCATGAGGGGAAACATTGCACTATAAACAAGCTATCCGACCCCATTGGCAATGGTCATCATATCATGTCCATAGGCTATTTTAATAACAATCACAGTAACAAACCAATGCTTGCATTTTTGGATTCTTCAGTAGGCTGTTTGTTTTGATATTGAAATGATTTGTAGGAAGGCATTCTTGTTTGCTGAAGAGTTGTTGGAAGATTTTACAGTGTTTGATTAATTGGGAGTTATATCAGAGCAATTGTGTACTTGGGACCCATCCCATGCTGGATATTGATAAGTGCAGAAAAGGAAGAGAGAAAACTTTGGACATACAGCTCACAGACTAAGACTTTTGGTCTGCAAATAAAGTTTCCTCACTTATCCAAACAGTTGTTTAAGCTGCTTCCACTGTTGAAGATGATGATCAAAGCTGCTGGGAGCTGGAGCTGCATTACATTACAGAGAGAATTCAACCAGGTAGGGCATAGATTGACTGTGTAGTTTCAACCAAGAGTGGAAATCCTCCAGTTATCCATCATCATACCTGCTAACACTGGATGAAAATCACCATATTTTGAGGCAAAATAGATAATAAATATGTAAAAGATATTAAATAAGCTTCTTATCTAACTGTCTGCAAAACATGTAGGAAATAACAAATGGTTCTTTTAAGAATTTAGGCACAAAATAGGAAATTATGCAGTCAAAAAATATTTGAAATACCTTTAAAGACTTTGCCAATATTTAAAAATAGTTTGAATATCTTTTAAAATATCTTACACCTGTTTGTCACTCAAATATCTAGAAAACACCTTTGTTATTTTCTTCATAGTTTGCAGAAAAGTAGGTAGGAAACTTGATTAATATTTGACACATACTTTTTATTTATTTCACCTTAAAATATGGTGATTTTCACCCAGTGTAACATCCCACTCACAGCATGTAAAAGCGATAAATGAGAAAGAGCTCAGCCAAGGCAAAGCTTGCATTGAGAGCTGGAAGGTGACCTATACAGTGAGCAAAAGACATAAGGAACATTGACAGTCCTGCAATCAAAGAAACTTGCCCCAATGAGCTACATAGTCCATTGCTCAGGTCAATCACCTTCTCACAAAGAAAAGATGCAATAGATACAATCAATCACAGCAACAAAATACCTCAGATGAATAGTGTCTTTCCTGTATTTCAAGAAATATTACCATGCCAGCATGGACTCTATCACAAACAGAGCAGTTGTTATCTATGAAGCTATAGAATTGGCATGAGATAACTTGAGAATTGAGTTAAGTAATGATTTTTTCAACATATGTCAAGGCATTAGGGAAATTCAGATAGAGGTTCAGCAATAGGATTCAACAAGCATTCAGATGTAACATCACAAGCTTGTTCTCCAAGTCCTGGATTTGGCTGTATTACTTTTAGTCTGAGGCTGTTGCCACACTCCAGCAACTGATCAAACTCCCTTGATTTGCCTCAAACCATGCCACATATGACACAGAGGCAACAAGCATGATACACTTTATAAAGCCTTTCTTGTACAGCTGGTAATGGGTTAGAAGGTCAAAGATGGGCACAAGGGGTAAGGCCATGGTGCTTAGTCATCTGTGTCATGCTGACAGAGCTGCCAAATCCCAGAATATGACTCTTACTTTATATGTCAAATCTGAGATTTTGGATCTTGACAAATCCATGTCAAATCCAGATTCCCCCATTGTGATTGAGCTTGCAAAGGGGTCATGAGTACAGTGGCAGCAAAAAATCCATCCAATCAGTATTTTTAGAACAATGACATCAGTAGCCTTTGAATGAGGGACTTTCAGATAATGTTTTGGTAGGTGAATCTGTAGCAGAGAGTGTCTAGTATATGCCTATAATAGGAACAGTGGATTGGCATAGTATACATTGAGATAATGCATTGACTGGCAAAAATCTGGTGATAGGGTCAGGTGATGAGATCACTGTTGGATGCAAATTTTTACAACACAGCTTTGAATGACCCTTGTTCTTGCTGATTCACAATGGCTAGAGTTACACTCACACCATCTGGCAGATGGCAGAAAAGGAAAACCAGAGACATCCTGATATTGCCCAAAACCTCTCTCTTGACACTGAAACAGTATGCAGACATCAGAAATGTCTCCTCAAACAGGGCCCAGACCCTGATTTCTATGCTTCTACTACTAAATCTGGTCGACCCTGGGTGGTTTAATGTATGTGAAAAGTGACAAATGGAGCACACAATCAAGAATGGCACAGCACATGATGGTTCTGATGTCCAATGGATGCTTTTTCCAGAGTAGGCTGGAGCATGGGTGGTATCAATCTGCACGGGTGGCAGATGCAATGGCTCGTGGATGTGGATGCAGATTGGAATTTTTTCATCTGCCATCTGTGTAACACCTGTGAAGGTGATAGGTCATAGAATGGCCTCTGCAGCTGTGCTGAGTCACATACAGACCTGAAACAAGTTTCAAACAGCCATGTGGATGTGCTGATGCATTTGAAAATATTTACCACATTATGTTGACTTCACAGGTGAATATAGCTTAGATTTTTAGACCAATAGATATGATTTTTTTCTAAGAAATCGAGTATGTGAAGGGAGCAAACAAATTGAGACAAAAAAAATACTTCCATCTGCATTATAAAATTGAAATTGGAATAAAACAGCCTTGAATTATCCCTTTCCCTATGCCTCCCAAGGCTGCTGCTCCTGCACCAACATTGGCAAGCACTCAAGAGCCATGCCAATCCATAGCTAGTGAGAAGAAGCATGCAGCTGATAATCTTGATCAGAATTTGAGTTTGGCTGACAACAAGACACACCCAAGGCCAAGAAGGCCTGAAAAACCCAACCAGCAAACACATCTGCCTCAGCAGCATCCAAACCTGGAGCAAAGACATCCAAGTCCACCGTGACCTCACAAAGTGCAAAAACAGCTACTACAAAGGCTGATAGCTCCCAGACACAGTCAAAGTGAAAAACCACTGTTGTCAGTGAAGAAGAGGATAATTCAGCTCACAAAGATGCAGAAATTGTTGAGGTTGATGTTGATGGCAATGTCAAGATGACAATGATACCTGAAAAGGCTGAAGAAACACCTGAAGAGGAATTAAGTGAGTGTAAAGTTGCAGATAATTGTATAACTAATGGAGTGCTTAGAACGAATGATGAAGACTTGGAACACACTGGTTTACACATTCTATCATCCCATACCAGATGTTGAAAATAAGGATGGCTGTCGTTCCCATGTCTTCAAATGCTACAGAAGAGCATGCAGTAAAACTGTCCATCGCTACCTTGATACCAGAGACCATAATTTAACATCCAATATGATCAATGCCTGCAAATCATGGAGCAAGGAAGCATGGGATGCTGCAAAGGCTGTGAAGGATGCTGAAGATGCACAGGAAAATGTCACAAAACCAACCTGAATGGCAGGTACCCTTACTGCTGCATTTCAAGTGAAGGGAAAAAACAGAGTAACATATTCTCATCGACAACAAACACCTACAGAGTTTCAAGTCTTTGATGAAGACAGGACATCCAGAGCACTATCTTCCCTCAGCTGCAACCATGTCTCATGATGTTAAGTGTGTTTTTGCAAAATGTCGGACTCAGATTGCAAAGCTACTGAGGGAATATGAGGGGGATTTGCACTTTGCAACTAATGCATGGACCTCACCTAATCATAAGGCATATGTTGGCATTACAGTTTATTTTCAGAAATACAGGCATCCCATGACTTTAGTTCTGGATGTTGTGGAGGTTGCAAAGGTATGTTATTCACCATGTATAAACAGAGACCTTACCTCATGAGGCTAGTTACACAGTGGAGTCAACCTCGCTGCTGCATTTAAGGCAGTTCTGATGGAGTTTGGAATCAAACACAAGGTTAGTCTGCAACACTATCCAAGTTATAACTTACTGATACCCTGAAGATACTTGGGATAACCGCAGACAATGCCTCAAACAATGATACTATGGTTGAGGAACTGGAATTCACCATGGACAACTTCTCTGCTGACAACTGTGGACACTGCTTCATGTCATGAACTTGGCACTGCTCAGAAAACGCTTCAATGCTACTATTCCCTGAATAGTATGTCTGAACCACATATCATTGCAATGAGTACATCCTCTCTCTTTAGATGTACTGATTCTAATTTATTATTATACAAGTATTGCACCCACGTCACAAGCTCCATTACTTTGAGAAACAAGGCCAAAAGCTGGACTGGATAAAGAAGGCTGAATGGATTCTCAAAGATGAGTTTGAATGCTCTTACTCTGAGCTAGCAGTAGAGGATGACAAGCTTCCAGTGGAGAAAGATTCAGAGGAAAAGGTGCGCTTGCTATTTGTTGAAGTATATTGAGTTGGCAGAAGGCAGTGTTGGTTGAGTCAGTGACTTTCTGGTGGTTACCAGTAAAGTCGGTGAGTCAGTGAAGTCAGGTCAGTCTACTGACCTGACTTTTCACATGACACTGACTTTGCTGTAATTGGAATGCCCTGACACAAACTGTTACAGCATAGTCACTGGCTAACTAAAAACAGAGTGTGGGAAAGCGCTTGCAGGGGCCGGCACAATAACTAATAATGCCAAGTGCTGTTACAGATCAGGTCAGGTTACTGACTTTCCAGAAAGTCACTGGAAAGTCAGTAAGTCAGTGACCTGACTTCCAGTGTCAGGTCAGTGACCTACCAACACTGGTGGAAGGATAACATCAATATTTTTGACACCATGGACAAGGACTCTCCACTTAAACACCAGTTGCAGCTTGACAATGAAATATCTCATTAACCATTGTTCATTTGTTCCCTAAATCACACTAAGCAACTTGATGACTCATGAGACATCTTGTAAATACTCAATCATCAGGTTGCATGTCCAAATCATGTCACTGACATGATGAGGTATTGAAAGCCAGTGCAGCTACTAGTAAGTCTAGTTGTCTTACCATCTCCAGAAAGGCAATAGGATACAGGCATGGTTATTGAAGGTATGAGGCCTCACGTGCAAACTTGCCGTGTTGCCTTGTTTTTCAGCATCATGGCAGGCTTACCTTCTGATGCAACTGAGAGTAATAGATAAGCTATACACCCACCTCCATGGTGTTTCAAGCTCAATATAGTTTGCAATAAAACTGAATTAGCTCTATGCAAGCTTGGAAGAGACTTGGGCTCTATAGTACACACCAAAGTAACCACATGAACCTAAGTTGAGTACAAAATATGTCCCCTTTCCAGAATGGGTACAGTTGCGGACAAACAAACATGACAAGTTTGTTATTTCATGATCCAAAATTTCCTAGGCTTAGCAGAGTTCAGATATGGACTCAGCGACCTCGGAAACGTCAGAAAAAGGACATCCAAAGTTTTTCCCACAACATTTGAGGTACGGCCACATTTTTGGGCCATTTTAATGGCATCTTATTGTTAGCTAGGAGTTTAATACAGCTTCAATTGCCATGTATGCTCTCTGTGAGACTGTCCAATGACCTTTCTGCTTCTTTACAGCCCAATTAGCTGCATTGCCTGTGAGACCTTTTCTATATGCATCCATAAATCACCAAGACTGGTTAATGAACCTCTGGATTGTGTCGATGGGACATGAATTGAGATATTTGAAGGCTGCATTCTTGGAATCTGCAAAAGTGTTCTTGAACTCTTCACAGTACCTGTACTTGCACCAGCCCCAATACTGCGGCAGGGTCAGCATACTACTTTACCCAATGAATGACAGTCACTCACCATTTCAATGGGGTTCAACTCACAATGAAATTTAGGCAGAAAGATACACTCATGGCCTGCCAAGGTGAGCTGTCTAAGCTATCGGAATAGAAATATGATGGGGGGGAGAGAGAGGGGAGGTTCCTTAATTAGGAAAGTCCTTTCTCTCTGTGAGAGAGATTCCGGAGGACGACGACTCCCCCAGAATCAAGTCTCGGGAATGGGAGGGTGGGTGTTGCGATTTGGCCGACGTCGATGTTGCTGACAAGCCGAAGATTCTCACCTTCCGCTTAGTCAGCAACTCTTGAGTTCATCGCTGCGCTCTTACCTCAAGTGTGCAGCTGTCTAAGCTATCGGAATAGAAATATGATGGGGGGGAGAGAGAGGGGAGGTTCCTTAATTAGGAAAGTCCTTTCTCTCTGTGAGAGAGATTCCAGAGGACGACGACTCCCCCAAACTGCTTGCAGAGCACAGACGGAGTCCTCAGGAATCCGTCTCCCCCCTTGCTTGATTTAGTAACAACATGAAGCATTTTTTGACTTGATAAACAAGAGTTAAAAGTAATCAGAGACCTTCTTGACCTTGTCTTTAAGTAATATGAATACAGAAAGTGGTCAGACTATCTGACTCAGTTGATAGTGTATGATAATGCTGTAATAATGACTTGAAAGCCGGTGATGAGATTCATCAGATAAGAAACTACAACAAAATACGCGTGCTGAATAACATGGAAAGGAAATTGAGTGATAGATAGTGACTGATGCCTGAATGCTGAAATCTAAAGCAAAAAGAGATACACTGTCACAAATCAATGCAATGTTCAGAATGATTCAACGCAAAATTAAGTGGTTGAAGTGAATTACAAGATCAGCACATCTGAGTCAAGAGACACGACTTGATATCCATGACCTGGATGTACAAATGGCCCATGGGTACAATGAGGAACCAACGAGTGTGGCTCATACCACTGGATTCAAGAGGAAAAGGAGTCTAATCAAAGTAATAATAAATTGTGTCATCACTTGATCAAAGAAATAAATCTAGATTGAAGCACGGAGTTGGAAATTGAAACTCTTGAGTCAAATTTGAGACATTGATCACAACAAGAATCATATGACAACATAATAGAATAGAGACGGATGAATCATTGAGGTGAAACTCAGAGTTAAAGTGAGTCAGACATCAGTGCGCTCCGAAGCAATAAAGAAGAGCATGATCTCATGTCCAATCAACACAAAGGGAACAGTGAGTTATCACAGAGTCTTTCCAATAGATAATCAATCAGCAATACTTGGAAAGTATCCAGTATGATCTCTGACATGAATATCTGACATGAATAGACAGAATATAATGTAGGAGAAAACCCACACAACTCAGTCAATAGCAATGGCTATGACTGGGTGTATGGCACTGCCATTGACACCACTGAAGAGGAGGATACACGCTATTACATTATAAACCTCCTTGTACAAAATCGCTTGGATGAGAGAAGATGCGATGACATCTACAGGCAAAAGTGGGAAGCCTGGCCTGGGATAATGATACACTTGGAAACAACCTCAAGCGAGAGCGGGAAGCCTGGCTCGGGTGAAAAACATATGACTTCATCCACAAGCGAAAGCGGGAAGCCCAGCTTGGGTGAAAAGATATGACATCATCCACAGGCAAAAGCGGGAAGCCCAGCCTGGGAGAAGGAAACAGTCTCGAGTGAAAGTGGGAAGCCCGACTCGGTTTCAACCACAAGCGAAAAGCGGAAGCTTGGCTCAGGTGAAAAGATATGACATCATCCACAGGCGAAAGCGGGAAGCCCGGCCTGGGAGAAAGGATACAGTCTCGAGTGAAAGCGGGAAGCCCGACTCGGTTTCAACCACAAGCGAAAGCGGGAAGCCCGGCTTGGGTGAAAAGATATGACATCATCCACAGGCGAAAGCGGGAAGCCCGGCCTGGGAGAAGGACACAGTCGAAATACACAAGTTTCACAACATCTGAAGATCTGAATGCTTACCTTTGATGATTGAACAGTGGATTCAGCAAGACGCAGATTTTATAGTCACATGATAGATTCAGACTCAGCATATGTATCGTCGCAGCACCGAAAAGCATCGCAATTGACTTCTGTTGATGCAAAAAC
>QLOY01003349.1:0-11036 GCA_003313965.1 Megacollybia marginata
CAACTCGTCCTTCACTCAACCTTATCTACGGCTAAGTCAACGTTCCTTATCTTAGCTTACAATAAAGTAGGATAAGAGATACTAACCTCAGTCATAGAAAATAGAAAGACAACTGAGGATTACTAAGAGTTATCAAGGTAAATATAGAAAAGAAAGATAAATAAAGAAACTGTGGACTTATACATATGCCTGACTGTATGGGGCTTTCTCAACACTCCCCCAGACCCTTGAATTTTGGTGAGTACATCAATTCGGAGGTCATTGACCTGGTTGTTGGCCATTCGACAATTGATCTGATCCAGAGAGTTGTCTATAAAGTAGATCTGGGCATATTTTTTGTTACCATTCTCATTAGGAAGAAGCTGATCATGGTTATGATATAAAGCCCCCTGGATTTTAAACACACATGGTCCAGTACCCTGGTTTACTGTGTTGTCAATCTTGACTCCCAGAGAAGCCATACTAAATGCATTATTATAGAACTGGATTTTTTGCAAAAAATGATTAGAGCTATCATCCTCTCCAAAGTAGAGAGCATGAAGATCATGAGGTAGTAGTTGCAAATATGGGAGTGAGACTTTCCCACTCAAGCAGCAAGTACCAAACTTGGGGTTTGCTTCAGATGACTTAGACAACTTCTCACACATCCAGTGTAATGCATGACAATTTGGGCATTCTACATTCATCTGACCCAGATATAGGTAGTGGAACAATGGATCTGCTTCATCAACAGGCCTGCAAGCAGGAAAAGTACTTTTCAATAGCTTCACGACACTGTAGATTTGTACTTTGCACTGGGGAGATACTTCGAATAGGAGACCTCAGACCCATCCAGTGCTAACATCTGGAATAGCACCCACAGCTATGAGCTGTAGGTTACAGAAATGCAAAAAACTGTAGCGCTCCCTCGCTTAATTCAGTCACGGTGCGTTTGACTATTCCAGAGAAAATCAACACTAGTAAGTGACTGAAAGAAGGAAAAAGTGTATCTAAATAAAACTAAATAACATCCTTTTAAAGAGACTGTCACAGGGCTGTCACAGATGCCTTACACTCTCCCCTACCAGATTGTGTCCAGAGGATCAATCTCAACAAAGAAATAAAGAGATATGAAACATGAAAAAAGTAAAATCAAAGAGCATGAAACTCATAATGATCAACCTTTCTCACATGACTCCAAGCCCGTTTTGTCTCACCTGCACTTCGCTACCTTATTGACTATGAGTCTGTCTAGATCGAAACAGACTTGTCCAAATCGTTGTTTTTCAACTCCAGACTCACATTGGGAATAGGACATGCAAATACAGATTGAAACCCAATTGTCAGATCAGGTAGAACCAGACGATTTTGAATCAGGGGTTGCGGCAGTGTCAGGAATCAGTGTCAGCGTAGGTAAGTGTTTTGATGAACGGCACTGATGACGACAACAACAACACTTTCGAGCTGGCATTGTGGACATCGCAGATGCTGGTATGTTGTCGGACTCCGACATCTTTGATGATACAGCTGATTTGGCGACAGCAACTGGAACCGGAGGTGAATAAAAACAAGTAGGAGTAGGTTTGTTATTGACATGGAGGCTAGAATTATTGGAATTCATAGACTTGACAACCCAGCGATGACGTAAAGAATCTGGAATGAATGACTGTTTGGGAAAAGATACCAGTTTTGAAGCAACAACTGCAACAGTTGCAATCAATTTCCAATAGGCTGTGATGGCTTTCGACATTGTTTCAGGTGACACCAACAATGAGGTCTTGCACTGGTGCTCATCCAATCAATCCAACAGCTCCTGTAGATTCGATACATAGCTGTCCTCATAAGACCATATATAGCATGCAGTCAGCAAACGGATGACAGCGTCAATGTGTGAGCTTGCAGCATCATTCCAGCGGTCGGAATATTCAAGCTGAATAGCAATATCCACAAGACCACTGGTATGTTCAATCTGGCGCAGCAAAGCCTTTTCAATAGCTTCATGATGCACCATAGATTTGTACTTTGCACTGGGGAGATACTCTGAATAGGAGACCTCAGACCCATCCAGTGTTAACATCTGGAATAGCACCCACAGCTACGAGCTGTAGGTTACAGAAATGCAAAAAACTGTAGTGCTCCCTCGCTTAATTCAGTCACGGTGCGTTTGACTATTCCAGAGAAAATCAAACTAGTAAGTGACCGAAAGAAGGAAAAAGTGTATCTAAATAAAACTAAATAATGTCCTTTTAAAGAGACTGTCACAGGGCTGTCACAGATGTCTTACACTCTCCCCTACCATACAGACAATTTAATGTCCCATATCCATCCTTAATTTCCCCAAATAAGTGTGAAAGGGTGGTCCAAGAAGCAGTTTTGTAAAGATGTCCACAGGATTATCATTACCAGGTATCTGTTCTATGTTGATTTTGTTATCTGCAACAAGGTCTTGAAGAAAGTGGTGTCTGACATTGATGTGTTTAACTTTGTGGTGGTCCTTCATGGTTTTCAACATGTATTGTCCCTATCCAATTTCTTTGCACCAAGAATACATCCACCTCACCTGTTGAGCAGCACAAGCCAATGAAACATATTTGGCTTCAGTCATAGACAGAGCTACAGTAGCTTGTCTCTTCAAACTCCATGATACAGGGGACCCAGCCATGGTGAAGACATACCCTGATGTAGACTTCCTCATGTCAATGGATCCTGCATAGTCAGCATCTGCATAACCAAGTGGTTTGACCCATTTGGACAGGGTTATTCCTTTGGGAGGAGGTCGAAAGGTGAGCTAGTAGTGCAATATGGCCTTGAGATAACCTAGTAGGTGCATTAATGCTTGCCAGTGAGGGATTCCCAGGTTCTACTCAGGTTCCAAACTGCATTTGATATATCAAAGTGAGTTCCAACCTGAGTGTACATCACCTTCCCTAAAATGCATGCATATGGCTTGTCTTTCATCTCATTCTCCTCACCCTTTGTATTGGGACACATCAATTCTGAGAGTTCCAGTCTGACAGCTTCTGGACTAACTCATTTGCTGACACCCTATAGGCTGAATTTAGTGAGAAAGGAAAGGATGTACTGCTGTTGGGAAAACAATATCTCACCTGTAAGTTGATTCCAGATGACCTTTAATCCCAGCAGCTTTTTCATCTCCCCCTGATCCTTTATTTCGTAGCACTGTTCAATTTTGGCCTTTGCTTCAGAGGCAATTTCTTGGTTAGAAGAAGCCCCAAATACATTGTCAGTATATGTGTTTGTAATGGAGAAGTTTCTATTGTCATCCCACTTCATCTGAACACATGGATCAGCTCTAGAAGTATAGTATCTGATTCCTTTGTATCTGTGGTTTAACTCCTTCCACCAGTTAGATGCACCCTGTTTTGTCCCATACAAAGTTTTAAGCAATCAGCAAACCCAGTCCTCTTTTCCCTCAACTTCATGTCCAGGAGGTTGTTGCATGTACACTGCCTCTTTGATGTTACTGTTGAGGTAGCCAGGTAAATCTATCTGCCAAGGTGTCAATTGATATGCTGCAATAAACGCCGCTGTCATGCGGATCGATTTGAGACGTGTGACAGCTGCCCATGTCTCTTTATAATCCTCCTCCAGGACCATTGTGAACCCCTGCATAATCAACTGTGCTTTATCTTTGTACCACTCTCCATCACCTGTTGTCTTCACCACATAGGTGAAACGACTGCTTACCACATTCCTGTCTAGAGGACAGGGTACCAACTTCCACATACCTCTCTGCTCCAATGTCTTCAATTCTGTCTTCTCCACTTCTACCCATCTCTCCTTATCGCACTTGTATGCTTCCCATTGGTTTACAGGTTCATGGAGGTCTTTCAAAGCAGCTGTCATCCCCATAACAAGCTGATGCAGTTCTCCATTGTTTCCACAAAGTCCTGCTGGTTGGGAGAAGAAAACAACACATAGGCCACACTGATTTTCTGCTTTGTCTTCTCAGTAGGCTTTGGTATGTGTTTTTCATTAGCTGGTTTCCAGTACTCAGTAACCAGTGGGATCGAGCGGTCAACAGCAGGTGGCAGAGGAGGGATCACCTCTTCTATTGTGGTGTGGTTCTCATTGTCTTGTGGGGCAATGCCTTGTGGGGTAACCAACATCAGTACAACTGGCAGTAATTTAAGCAGTTGATTGGCAACAGGTAAATCCCCATTGTCCTCAACTAAGTAATCAGTTGTTCAGTGAGGTTTCCCTTCTTCACATTTGATGTCTTTAGATATAACCACTCTGCCATCATCTAGGAGTATACGATACCCCCATGACCCAGGAGATAACCAATCAGTTTCCCAGTCATGGTATGGTCATCAAGTTTGCTGCCCCCATTTATCTGTTGTTCATTTCTGTCAATTGGGATCTTGCTACCAAATACTCAAAGATGGCTAACTTCCACCCTCCTTTTTGTCCAACCCTTGAGTGGTATTTATTCAGGTTGTGCATGTGATGGGATGAGATTGTGGGTATACACAGAGAATGCATGTAATGGCAATTTCTACTAGTATCTCATCTTGGACACTCCTAACCTGTTGCTTATATCACGCTTGTATGGTCACACTATATAAGTAGTGTAGTACAAGATTTGTAAGCTAACCTTTACTTGTCACACTGTCTTTTTGAACGTAGTTCCACTGAATAGATCTCAGTCTCGTTCATACTGTGTGCTTAAGGTTTCATCCATTACATCTTTTTGAATGTCATGTTCGAAATCTAATTCGTATATTCAAGAACTACACCCTAAACTACAAATGGGTAAGCAAAAAAACTCTCGTACTAAAAAGCGACCAAAACTGCCAACTGCGACAATCTCTGAGGAGACAATATACAAGATGGAGGTGGACTATGTCTCCACCCAAGCCGAGTAGAACATGGTGAGTGGTCGAATATCAGTGATCAAGGAGATAGATGAGTGGGACGAAAATCCACCTAATGGCCATGAGAGACTGTCTCATGCGCCAGGGATTAATTCGCTGATATGCCCAGTTTTTGGCTAGTTCTAGAAACAGGCTTTTTCGCATTCTACATCGGTCTAAGTTTGAATATGTATTACTAGTATCAGACTCGCTATAGCCTACGCTCGAGTTAAGGCTTATCAGCTAGAGAGAGATCTAGAAATCATATGCAGAGTCGTGGTTAGCTATCGAGACAGATATGGTTAACTGATGATTCGACTTAGTTCTAGAAATAGTACATGCAAAAGCAGTTCTAGCACTTAGACATCAAATGAGTGTTTACTCCTATCATATGTGAATCTAGAACTACTAGGATGTTTGTTACCAGATGCTTATGGTTGGATACATGACCTGACAAGGGGGGACTCGAATGGGTAACCTTCTCGAGGCCAGTTTGACCTTGACAAGTAAAGAGGAGTACATGTCATCCAAAGCCCAGACCATTCTAGAATGAGATCGCTCCAAGAGCTGATCGAAGTTTCAAGTGATCGAAAGTCTAGAATGAGATCGCTCCACAAGTCTAGAACTGATCGACGGATGATCAATCAAGATCCCTTTACCCACTAAGGGGATTAGAATGGGTTTCCACAAACCACCAGGACCAGTACCTTTCAAACATCAGCAAGTTCATGTATCAAGAAAGTAGGGAAACATCAAGCTTGAAGGAAGTCTAGAAGAGGGTTGATAGGGAGCAATGATCGATCTAGAAACCAGGAACATTGATAAGCAGGGATCGGCTCAGGAACGAGAATGTTCCCATCAGAAGTCAAGGATGACTGATGGTCTTGGAAGGGTTTCACCTATTTTGAGTATGCTTGGCAAGGGTATAAAAGGACAGCTGGTTAGGGTAGTAAAGTTTAAGTTGTTGCCTGATCTGTGCGTTGTCGGAGTGATCCCCCAACAATCAGTGATTGTGTAATACTTCGTGCGATTCGAGATTTGCTTGCTCAGGATTTGTCCTTTGAGTTGCGACTTGATTTGTGTTTGATTTTGTTGAACTGTCATTGGTTGAACTTGATTGAAATTGAACTGAATTGTCATGCAAAAGATTGACCTGTTATGATATTGATTGAGTCTCCCATCCACACCACTTCTAGAAAGCGTAAAGCTTTCAACCCGATTGATAGAACCACAAGCTATCATAATTCTAGAAATCCCATACAAGTGTTTTCTCTCGTGTTCACGTGAGTTCTAGAAACCTCACAATCCTCTTTCCCGAGTCTCACACCTTTGGAACATCAAAGTGGTAGTAGTGTGTCTATTCGCATTAGTGTTCTTCCTGCAGTGCTCTCTGTTGGGTTGATCAGTGATTAGTCATCAACTAGCCCCGCACCTTAGCTTCGCTTTAGAGTGCGTTCCTCATCAGCGGAACAGTTTCTACCAATCTCCTACCTCTCTAGACATCTCTAGGACTCAGTACCTAAAAGGGAAAGTCCCCGTTCTTAGTCATTAGTACCTGAAGGGAACTTGACTCATCTATTCCACCTTGTCACACATCAGTGACCCCGCTTAGCTTAGTAGAGACCATTAGACTAGTTTGGGTCGATTCTCACGCCTTTATACAAGCCTTGTGCACCTCTCTGAGTCAGAGCAGACATTGCTTAGTCAAGGTTGAGTGCCTGCGGACGTAGTACTTCTTCTTAGAGTGAACCATCTTGCCAGGTTTAGTTAACAGGAGTCTCCAAACTCGAAAGGAATACCTTAAAAGAGGTGTTTGGGTGTTGGATTTAGTGTGTGTGTGTGTGTGTTAGTGGGTGTTGGTGTTTCCCAGCCCATAACAAGCACTTCCATTTCCAGCGCAGTCAGCCCGCCTCACACAGTGAGGTTCCTTTTCAACAAGATTGAGGGAGATATTCCTCTCCCAGAGTATTGCTGTAACTCTGTGGATAGAGAGATTGACTAGGACATTCCTACTCCTTCCTCTCAGATATGCACTGATGACTCCTTTGTTGTCAGAGAGAACTGTGATGCAGCAGTCTCTATACCCAAGAGCTTCTAGAATGTAAATGATGAGTTCCACCACTATCACCTCTAGAAGGCCGATGTTCGCGAAGGGTCCATTCAAGGCACCTGGGATGAGTCTCCAACCCGATGTGAGAGGAAGGCTATCCAGAAATTGAGCTCTGTAATGATGGCTCTTTCTGGGTGTTTCTGGATGAATTCATTACTGTTGGTGGTGTTGCAGATGGTAAGAATCGAGATAGACAAAGGAGGTACGAGTGGCCTTGCGGGCAGACGAAAATGATGTGAATGAGGGTACCCTGGATCTTCATTGACTCTTCCACTGTGATGCGTACTGTGGTGCATTTCGATTTGTATTCTTCAACCCTGCACAAGGACTTCTTCCTCTTTTTCTCTAGAAGGTAAACAATCCGACTTCTGATGTCCTAACAGAAGCCTGTGTACGTGGTGATAGATGAGAAGTCCTGGCCCTTTGAAGAGAAAGGGTGCCAGGGAACTCCTAGAGACGCAACCGAGTCTAGCACTTGTTTAGCATCATATGCATACAAGAATGGGGTGGTGATGCCATCTCCTACAATGGGGTAACGGAAAAGATTGTGATCGTCGCTCCATTTGACGACTGGACCAATGTCTTGTTTCTTCCATATTGCCACAGTGAATCTCCCTGTTTCACTAGAGTTACTTTCCGTGGGGGCAGATCCAAAAGGGACACAATGGTTGAGCCAGAATTCTCCAGGTCAGAATTGTGTGACATATCGGTGTTTGTGTGCTGGGGCGATGGGAGTGCGGCGGTGAAAATTTAAGATGTCCAAAGTCATTGCTTCCATGCCTGGAGGGGCTGATACCACCTGTGAAATGTGAGCCCTTGTAGTTCACTTACAACAGTATGAGAGGAATGGAACAGTAAGCTTGCGAAATGTATGGAAATGTGAGAGGGAAGAAGAGAGGCAAATGCCTGAGGTAAATATAGCTGGCCAGCCCGCACTCGGTGATTATGTGGAGAGACAAAAGGAGGATAGAGAAGTTCAAGATGCGAGAGGTAAAGAAAGGCTTTGATGCCTGAAGACGAGAAGCGGAAAACGGAACGAGTGACACGAGAGAAGAAGACAATGTAAGATATGCATCTATTGACAAGATGGAGAATGCGCGATGTGTGAGAACAAGAAGAGCGAGCGATGCTCAGTGAGATAGATGCAATAAATGCAAACGAGATATACGAGATATATGAGAAGAGCCTAGACACGAGAGAAAATAATGAGAGGGGAACAAGAGAGTGCCAAGCAAGAGGGTATCTGAGAGAGGGACTTACTATTTCAGCCATTGATGCTGCCATGTTGAAAGAAGTAGGGTACTTCTTACAGTCGTAGAAGGAGTTCACAGATGGGAGCTCTTCTGTGCCTTTTGAGAGATTAATGCATATATGTTTCTTTTCCTTCCCTTCATCATCAAGAGTTACCACCACTGAGATTGGGGAAGAGTGAAAATGGCCTCCACATATGACTTCCATTTCTTGTTGAGAGAAGGGACCGCTCATGCGACCTTCGTCTGCCTCTTCCTTGAAGTATTCTTCCAGGTAGGCTTTGTGTTCCATGACTGACTTGTTATTTGGCCAGATGATCATTTATTGCAGAGGAGGGAAGTTGCCCATGTTCTGGTAAGGATCCGAATTCTGGTTGAAGATCTGGGTATTGATGCAAGAACTTTTCGACAGTTTCTAGATTGTATGGTGTGCATATTTTGAGCAGGAGATCTGGATGAGAGGAACAGTTAGCTGGAGGAGACGGAGGAGGAAGAGGTGAAGCTAGCGGGATGTCATCTGAGTCCTCATTGTTGTCCTCTCTTGCAGGTGAAGGACAATGTGTGGTGGTCTGGGGAGCCACAAAAGGAGCAGACATGGACTGTCCCTTGTCTGTGACGACTGCACTCTTGTTCCGGTTTGCCTCTGACATTGAAGTCAATGCACATATACTTGAATTTGTCATCAATGAGGAAGAATGAACCTTTTGACACTTTGGTGATGATGGGTGATCCGTCCTCGAATCTGAAGTAAGTGCAGTTGCTGATAGTGTGGCTGGCCCTAGTGCAGATGAGGCAGATCACAAGTGCCGGTGTCTCAGATTGCCTCCCTTGAAAGGGGTGTGGTAGTCTGAACCTACCACCCAGGCTGGAGTAATTGGACTTGGAGGGAGGGGAGATCGATCTGAGTCTCCCTTTCTTCTTCTCCGTGCTGATGTCTGCCTGTATGCAGGAGGAGGAAGCATAAGTTCTAGAATTCATTTGCATCTGGATAAATCGGTTTAGTTTCGATTCCCAGGTGGATTCAGTGAATTTGAATGGCGAACAATGATACTGTCTCCTCATGTCCAGGTTGAATGCCAGGAAGTCCTCCCATCCGAATCTCTTTTCATTGTACTCCTTTATACACCAGTTCCAGTGTGACACATGCCAAGAAGCCTTGATGTCATCTGATTTAGCCATATCTAGAAAGCTGAGGTAATTGGACATCGCTTGAGAAAAGAGTTAATATGAGAGCTCCAGCTCCCCTTCGAATTGCAGGTGTGAGGGGTTGATGAAGAATCTCTTCGTCTTTTCATCATCACCCATCTTCTTGAGTGTTCTGACCTTTTCGACGTGGTGTTCATCTTCTAGGTATCTGAGGTTAGCAAGGGTGTAAACGGTCATAGGGAGAAGTATTTTCACTGCCTCTGCTTCATACAGAGCCAAGTGAAAGGATACTTGGTCTGAGATACCTGGAAGGCGATCTGCTTCTGGTCTGGAAGCTGACACTAATCTTGCTTTTGCCTCCTGAGCGGATTTGACTCTAAGCAGAGTCTTTTTGGTTCTGGTGATCATGGCAATCAGTGATTTAGGTGAGGCTCTCGAAATAGCCTTAAGAACTGTCTTGTGGAAAGCTGCCAGCATTGATGCATCATGATCATCTGACACTGTGATCAGTGATTCTGTGTCTGAAGAAGGGCCTGGCTGTGACAGATCCTTTTTCTTTAAGTTCAAAAGGTGTTCTTTAAGACTGTTTTTGGCAGCAATCAACGAGTTGGCAATATTCTTGGTCTCTTTGGTCATCATGGAGATCTCGGCTACTCGTTGTGGATCTGTGTGAGTTTTAGATCTGGTCGGAGGCGCTGGAGCAACTGGAGTGACAGGAGCAACTGGACCCACTGGAGCAGCTGGAGCAGCTAGATTAGTAGTCTGACCCATAGGAGCAGTGCCTGGGTTTTGAGACTGTGTTGCAGACGACCCTTGTGCAGGGTTACCTGAAGCGGCTGCGCCTGATGTAGTCATTGATGATGAAAAATTTTTTGAAACCATAGCAAAAAAGTGCTGGAAAAGTTTTCTGAGATTGTTGAGGCTGAACAATGAGGTCGATTTGATTTTTGCAAGCAAAAAAAGAGATGCAGGTCTGCGGATGACTGCGATGATGCTGGTCAGAGGCAACTAGCAAGTTGCCAGCCGGCAAGTCACAGAACGTCACACATCTCATATCACAACTGATGTCACTCAGTCAGTATTCAGACGTGTTCACAAGGTGAGAAGTCATCTCTCTGCAAACTATCTAACTTGTCCTTAGACAAAGACTACAAGGCAAGCCTCTTGACTTGTCACACACAACACGTTGAATGTGCGGAGTTTGAAATCGGCATAATGGCACAGTGTGACAATGGGTGACCAAAAGCTTTCAAAAGCCCACCTTTTGCATTGGTAACTCTCTTACAATCATTCCTCTCCATGGATCAAATAATTTTTTTACATACAAGTGTTTATTACATTATATACTATATTGCCTGCTATTCCAAAGCCTCAGATACAACGAGAATACATGATACTTGCGTGCCCGAGGTAAATTTTCAAACACCTACCCTGTGATACTGTAGTTTTCCGACCATAGGTTCCCTCCCACGGTCTTTACGTAAGTGTCCCCTGCTATCTCCGAGTTCCTGGCAAGCAGAGTAGGGGGGACACTGGGGGACACCTTAGTTCCCGGGACCAGATACATTGCATAAGTGTGCGACCAAGTAGGAAAGCATCCATAGTACTACGCCATAATTCAATAATACTACCCAATGTCTGCAGTAATTAGGTCCACCGAGGTCACTGACCTTG
>QLOY01003355.1:0-24692 GCA_003313965.1 Megacollybia marginata
TCCAACTGCAGACCATATGCGATGTCTCAGTCACCTCCAGCTGTCATCCGGTTAATCGGACATTTGAACATTCAATGCTTTTCCCATGTAGTAGCTCCCAAGGGCTTCTATACCATCCCTTTTGAGGCTGGTGTAGGGAATAGCTACATTTGCTTTAAACCAGATCCTCACGAAAGCGTTGAATGGGTAGCTGGTCAGATACAGCATATTTTCGAGCAAGGTGGGACACTTAACATGGTAATCAAACGTAGCATCGAGCTCAAATCTACCACACCAGATCCCTTCGCAGCTTTTTGGAATGATGGATTCCAAGCTAAAATGGTATCATCGAGGTTTTCGAATAACCTCGAGATTGTGAACGCAGACCGTGTACTTGCCCACACAGCTAGATGGGAATTAACTGGTGAGATTGCAGTGGTACTCAATCTCTGTGCTGTCCGTAAAGTTCTTTTACTTGTGTTTTTGAACTGACACGACTTCCTTTTAGGATTGACCCACCGGTTGACGGGTTGAGAAGTATGAGTTATGGCTTACCAATAGCAAATGTCTCGTATATGTTGCGGACTTTAAACACGGTTCTTTTAAGAAAAATTGGATGGAATGGGTGCTGAGCAAGTCGGTGTTGCAGGGCTTTGTATTCTGTCAAAGCTAGACAAAAGATTACAGTACAAGCCCTGGATACATTTGAAATACGTGTGTATACTTTTTTTGATCCTATTTATTGTTTTTTGTGTGTTCTTCTACTGCTTTCGAACCTTTAGCATTTGCCGCAATTTTCTCCAGCTCTAGCTTCCTCAAAGCCGCCTTTCGAACCTTCAAATGCATCCTGATGAGGTCTTCCACGACCCAAAGATTACGATATCTGCTCAAGGAGGGGAACTTGGCAACAGCCTTGAATCGGTATTGTCAACAGATTATATGTGCCCAAAATTTTGCACTTACGCGGTTCTTCACGTCTTGGAGATTTCTGAGGGACTGGTTACTGAAGGAGAGTTTGCAGTCTAGTTTTTCCTCAACTAACTCGTTGATAAATTGCTACAGAAGAATCAAGAAGGATCGGATGAGTAGGTGAATGGCATTACCTTAACTTTGGCATACTTCCTATCAGTCCATGTAACAGAATCACGTAAAGTGTACCTGCCACGACCCGGTCTCCCAGCCTCACCAGGAGGCTTTTCAATATAATCAGAGTCAGAGTCAGAATCAAGTTCGTCGGCAGCAGGAATTTGAAGGGGCAAGGAAGACTGTTCTTTGTCTACAGGCATCTTAAGATTGTGCTTCTTGCTTCCAGAAGCATCCCTCCTCTTACCCTGTTCGCCGCAACCATTGTCACTGTCGTAGGCGTAAACTCGATTGTTAGTTCGACGAGGGGGCGTATTTGAGACAATGCTCGCATCACTATGATAGGCTCGAAGGTGGCCGACAGGACGAGAAGGGGAGCTTTCTAGACCAAGGTTTGACAATAGCTCGGTGTCCGACTCACTCTCAATGTCGCTGGACGAACTCGAAGCGGAAGTACGGTGGCTTTTGACATCGGGAGAGCTATATGGGGAGCACCGGTGGAGAGTGCGGGAATTGCAGGTTGGTCCTATAGGAAGGACTTCATGGTCGAAAGAATAGACATTCATAGAAGAAAATATTTCGACATGATCAGCAGAGAGCGGGTGACCATCAGGTGAATTCATTGTAAACTGACTCTCAGACTGTCATCACAATGTATTTAACCTAAGTCTTTGATAGGGCTGACCATTGTTGCTGAATGGTGTCACAATGGTTCACATACCTTTGACGCAGCAGTAGCAAGATGAAAGACCGGACCGGTCACTTGATCAGCACATGATGTGCTTTCATGAAGGACAAAGACCTTGAAAGCCTTTCTCAACTTTGCTATGATTTATCTATATAACGCAGCCCCTTCAATTCCCAAACGTATCAAATGCCTGACTCCACATATCAATGACGTACGACACTACAAGGCTCTCAAGATGCCATTCTATCTGTAGCTTTCTCTCCTGATGGCAAGTTCGTCACAGCAGCAGGTTACAGTGGAATATTCGTATGGGACTTGGCTACCAATAATCTAGTTACTGTCCCAGAAGTTCCTTACAATCCTCAACAAAAGAAATACGTGTTTCCAACATTATCTTGGCTGAGCTTCGAGATGAACAGTCGCATCGTTTTATTGATCGGCTCTCTCAGGGGAGATATTCTTGTATGGGATTGGGATGCTAAGGATAAGGCAATAGCTTGCCTATTATCTGTCTTTTTTTGGTCTGATATAATCTTCAGGCATTCAAGCCCTTGCACCAGATATCTCTGCAAACAAAGGACATGGGAATACTGGCCATTGATATCTATCAAGAACAGGTCCCTGCTGGGAGACAAGGATATATAGTTGTCGCCGCTGATAAGACCGCTAAGCGGCTAGGGCTGAAAGTCTTTCAAAATACAGCTTAAGGCAAATTCCAGGCATCCCCTAAACAAGAGAAAGACTCTCTAAGGGATAAGCCTGTAGGTTAGAAGGTACCCCATGTCATAAGAGGCATGTGGCGTCGAATAACGAGCACACTACTCGAACGGACGGTCAAACTAGAGTTAAGACGAGCTGGCTTGGGTTTAAAGCTCGGTCAGCTGTATCTAACTCGCGCGCCGTTACCTTGACCATCATCTACACTATAACGAAAGTCTTAAAGCCATAGTCAGCCAGTAGAGGTTAGGATATCTCTCTCAGAGATAGATCGGGGAAGTCTTAAAGCGGCAGGTATGACTTAGGAACGAGTCCGGATAAGCGATGATGCCGGCGGTATAACGTTATCGTTATGCGGAGGACTAGACAAAGGTACATCCTCAAGGGAGTCAGTCGAAGCGCTTCTCAGCGGTAGAGAAACAAACTAAAGAAGCGTTGGGACCGTGCAGAGCACACACAACAAGGATGCCTACTAACTCTATGGAATTAGAGACCCGAGTACGACACCAGCAACCTTCCTCCGTCGCTTAAGGAGGATCGACGTGTCATGCCGAGATGACAACACTGGATTGACACATATCTATGGCACGGCATGCCTACGGCAGTAAAAGGATGAGGTATCAGACAGGCACATACGCGTACAGGTCAGGTGTTTAGAAGGTTCTGGAAGGTTTCAGGGAGTATAAAGCTGGGAGGAAATAGGGAGTAAAAAGCAGAATACAGACGAAGACAGAACAGCGTGTATTTCGCGGGTATATACTACCTTGCATTTTGAACCACAGATTACATAGCATCTAATCGCACGAGAAACTACTGCGTTTAAGGCTGACTAGTACCACTTTAGGGAACGTTTGCATCGTAGAGTGTCCGGGCACCCCCGTCCAGACCTCGTCAACTTGAAGCTAAGCGAACTCAGTACCGCCTGCAGGCCAGAACAGTTCCAGTAGTCACTGAAGTAAACTTGCGTGCAAGTCACCGACTTAGTACCTCATCCTCTCCCGTATCCTCAAGGCCGCACTAATTGCTGACGGACTTAGTACCGCTTTACCGCCAGAACAGTTCCTCCACACTTGCCGCCGCCTGCCTTAAGGAGTCATTCCCTAAGCGCATCCAAGACCCGTGTTCCTCACATTGGCAAACTAAGTCCACGGTCTCGAATCCTGGCACCTTGAGCACTTCTAGAGAAGTCTCCATTCGTTCTAAAAAGAACACCCTCCTTCATTGTATCGCACAGTGATCCTTGAGATCTCTTAATCAGAGTCTCACCCGCAACGCTTAGGTCTTACCTAAACGATTTTAATCGGAACATCACAGTTCGCTTAAGTCAACTCGAAGCGTGTCTCTTTTGTAGTTAAACCGGTCTCACGTACTTACAAGGGGATAGAACATCTCAGTTACCTAGAAGAAGCGTCAGGGCGGTACTTAGAGAGTGCTACCTTTTGCATTGGGTTGTTTGGTTGTGGTTTAGTTACCTCGCCTCCTTCGCTTAGGCAGTTCATTCTTAGTAGCGTAGTCAGCTCGCCTCATTTTCCCGTCACTGCACGGTGAGGTTCCCTTTCACCGCAGCTGACTGCTCTATCAGGGTCTTCTCGCTTTTGGCAGCTGGAGAATGGGACACAGTCTTTTCAATAACCTTGGAAGAAGGGTTTTTCCCCAAAGCAGTACGCTTCCGGAAAAGTACGCAAGTTGTATATGTATTTTCCAAGACCGGTGGCGGCGTGTATGCTATTCCCCTCTGTGCTGAGCACTTTTCAATTTTCGCAGCATACAACTTGATCGGAAAACTGGTAAGGTCCTGTCGCACAAGAACTATGGGCCGGATATAATGTAAGTTCAGTTTTATTCGAGATGTATTGTAACTCAGCCTCATACAAGGGCATCAGTTTGTCTAAACCCAAACGGTTGTTTTGTCGCGTGGACTGGCCGCGACTTCCAAATGTACAAGCTCAACACTCTCGAGCTTGTTCAAACATTTGAAGGTGAAACCCCTGTAGTCCGTTATTCAAAACATGCTGTGTTCGCTGAGGACGGCCGACTCTTAGTCGGGGGCACAGATCGCGGATGTGCGATTGTATACGATACTGGCTCTGGAAATTCGGTACAGACCTTCGAATATCTACGCAGCGGCCTAGTTCAGTATGTTGCGGTAAACGATTCCTCTCCTCTTGTTACTATTCAGCTCGCCCCCTTCAGGCGCTTACGCTCAATGATCGTCATCTCATTGCCATTGCGGGCTCGACCTTACAACAACCCGCAGATGTGATCATATTTCAAAAGTATTCGAAGCAAGTGCTGCCAGCAGCGAGCTCTAAGGAAGCTGCATGTTCAGGCCTTACGACGCAGAGCGCTGATATCACTTCCCCTTCTCCACACGAGGGCTCGATTTTTGTCGGTTTTTGTATCCACAAATTTTCAACTCGTGCTTTTTTCCGAAATTTAATTATCCTTGCCTTGACGCTGTTTGGAATATATAGCCTGGTTCAGGAACATGGGCCTCATTTGGTCAGCATCTTTCTGCCTGCAAGCTTTCTTACATGATTATTACAGGTGCAACTGGGATGAATGGCCTTTATGAACAGAAGGGGTGTTACAGAAGAACTGAACAGAGCGGTGGTAGCCCAGAATACTGAATTCCCACACGAGTTTCGGGTTGTTTCTGGTAGCATAACTGACTTGGATTCGAGTTTGTAATCAACAAACCTGATCATCTGTGCTACTCTTTGAGTCTACCCTGAAAATTTTCCTTTAATCAACTCCGTCCAAGGTGCCCTGTCTGAGTTGTAGCCAGAGGCCCCAAAGGTCATCCGCTACTATGAACGGGCACCTTGTCTGGACTTCACGAACGACCTTCAAAAAGCTGGGAAATGGTCAAATCAGATGGATAATAGTCCTAGACGTTCGGACCGCATCGATCGCATCCCTGAATGCTGAGATTCATCCTCTGAGTTCTGTTACTTTTGGAGTCGAAACCCACAGAGCATCCTAAACTGATTTACACTACCGTGCCTCCTCATGTCTTGATCATTATGCTACAACAACCCATTCGAATTTTTTGCCAACGCGTTCAATGATCTTCATCTCGAAATGATTTTCCTACAGGAGTGTAATGGGACCAAGATGGTTGGCAAATAGCAAAAGTCATAAAACCCTTGAAATTTACAACATGCAAACAGCAATTTGCTATACTCTAACTCTGTCTGAACTAAGTGAAAGTACAGCCAATACGATTAAAAGGATGAAAAGGCACAACACAATCAGGAGCGCTTGCGAGGATTCAGAGTCTTTGGTTCGACATGATACACTAAGTGCTGCAGTCCCTGAAGATGGGCTAGAACAAGATAAAGAGGTGGCCTCTTCAAAGGGTTGGGATCAGTCAGGTACATCGCCTGCACCACAATACCTGCTGCAGACCGTACATCGGAGCATGCATGGACCATGTCCCTGAGTATCTTGCCACATGCCCACTTATCAGCCAAAAAGGGAGAGAACTGCTTGCCCTTTTTGATTTCAGGAGCAACACATCCCTCCGTGCCCCAAAATCCAGTGAAGGTGGTGTCAAGTTTAACAAACCGCAAGACTGAGAAGTCAATGATGCTGAGCTTCCCCGTACTTGACAGCAACAAATTGTCTCTCTTGATATCAAGATGAGCAATGTTTTGGTTGTGAAGGAACATGACTCCTGAAACAAGCTGGATTGCAAGATCCAAGAGGTTTGCAGCGTGGTCACGGTATACAATGTCCTTGCCTACTGGCATGTGAACAAGACTGCAAGACGGAGCCGACACCAAGTCTGCGATGTGTATGCCAGGGAGTATAGGGTTGTGTGAATCCTTGATATCCACCAACTTCTTCAATATTGCTGCCTCCTTGCTCGGTGGTGTGACAAGTTTCACAACTCCCTTCTCACCATTGTAGGTGCAGAGAGCAACGTTCTGGTAAACAGTAAGCCGCTAGAAGCAAAACTAGCAGGCCTCGTACCTTCCGTATCAGCCAGATGACTTGAACATTGAGAGTTGTGAGCTCCTCTGCCAGTGAGGAAAGCACATCAACGATGCCACCACCACCATGATCACCACTACTGCCACGACTTCCAGGCACAGAATCAGGAGATTTGCATTTGCGCTTGCAAGGATTCAGAGTCGTTGGTTTGACATGATATGCTAAGTGCTGCAGTCCCTGAAGATGGGCTAGAACAAGATGAAGAGGTGGCCTCTTCAAAGGGTTGGGATCAGTCAGGTACATAGCCTGCGCTGCAATACCTGCTGCAGACCGTACACCGGAGCATGCATGGACCATGTCCCTGAGTATCTTGCCACATGCCCACTTATCAGCCAAAAAGGGAGAGAATCGCTTGCCCTTCTTGAGTTCAGGAGCAACACATCCCTGTGTGCCCCAAAAGCCAGTGAAGGTGGTGTCAAGTTTAACAAACCACGAGACTGAGAAGTCAATGATGCTGAGCTTCCCCATACTTGACAGCAACAAATTGTCTCTCTTGATATCAAGATGAGCGATGTTTTGGTTGTGAAGGAACATGACTCCTGAAACAAGCTGGATTGCAAGATCCAAGAGGTTTGCAGCATGGTCGTGGTATACAATGTCCTTGCCTACTGGCATGTGAACAAGACTGCAAGACGGAGCCGACACCAAGTCTGTGATGTGTATGCCAGGGAGCATAGGGTTGTGTGAATCCTTGATATCCACCAACTTCTTCAATATTGCTGCCTCCTTGCTCGGTGGTGTGACAAGTTTCACAACTCCCTTCTCACCATTGTAGGTGCAGAGAGCAACGTTCTGGTAAACAGTAAGCCGGCGCTAGAAGCAAAACCAGCAGGCCTCGTACCTTCCGTATCAGCCGGATGACTTGAACATTGAGAGTTGTGAGCTCCTCTGTCAGTGAGGAAAGCGCATCAATAACGCCACCACCACGACGAACACCACGAGCACCACGACTGCGAAGATCACGACTGTCACGACTGCCGCTGCTACCATTGCTGCCACTGTCGTGGTAACTACTATCGTCGTCATCGTCGTCATCATCTTCGCCATCGTGACAGTTTTCATCGCCATAGTCGTCACCTGGGAAGGTTCTTACTGCTTCAGTGTGACTTTGAAGGCTCGATCTAGCAGATTTTGCCAATCTACAAATTCGTGAATATTGCTTCCACTTCCCTTGATCAACTCCAAATGGCTTGCTCAAAAAGTTATGGAATGCTAGGACAAATTGGAATCGAGGCTCGAAAGCCTTTAACATAAAACGGGTGCATAGGGCCAATATCTAGCATCAATGAGAACAAACACTTCATTGCTGTCATCCATTGTTGTCATGAAATAAACCTCGCCTACATATGCTTTGGTGACATAGCATGCCATAACAACTGGCCTTGCCCGACTGTCAAATTCTACTTGGATGCCCATCCTTTTGGCCAGACGTACATATACCATACATTGCGCCAACAGGCGCCATCGGTCATTCTGATTGTCCTCAGACTCATACTCAAAGACTACCAGCGGGGGATCTGGGCCTGGTGGACATTTTAGCTCAAAGCGGTGATCGGGCTTCAGGCGATATGAGGCCCCATCTTCTGGATACTGTTCGTAGATATAATACAATCACGGCCGGTCCCTGATGATCAGTCAGCAAACACGAACGCGAACATATAGGACACAAGCTTACAGTCCAATTGAATGGAATCTTGAAAAGTGTGCTGCTTGCCAGAAATTGGTGAAACTCAACATGTCAGATGCAAAATTTCCACTGCTGTTAACAATCAGGTTCCAACCCATGAGGGGCAGGACAAGTGTAGTTGTTATTGATGGATCCGAGAATGGAGCGCTGTTCTCCATGATATATTGCAAAATCTGGCCTTCATCCTGCATCAACGGGGACCCAGAAGCTGGGTAAAGAGTTTGCGAGAATGCGAGCAACCATGATAGGGGAGCAGGAGCAGGCCCTCCTCCAGGTGTCCCGAGAGCATTACTGTGCAATGAGAACTCCCAATGCTGCATAGGTGCATCAGATGGTACCCATTTCTTGTTCGCTTTCGTTCGCGGCAACGATAAGGCAGGAAACCAGTCACATAATTGCAATAGTGACCAGAATACCCCATTTGCTGAAATGCACAATAAGTTGAACATCCTCTCAAGACAATTTGACTCGCCTAACAGGAAGTAGTTTCCGGCATTAAGGTCTCCGGAAATTGGATCTTGATTTATTACAGCGTCCAAGACTGCCTGCACCATTGCTGGAAAGCTATTTGGGTCGAGATTCTGTGTGAGGTGAAAGAGGTGGACGCTACTGTGCTTGAGTTCAAGGTATCCGCAGACGGTGCGTAAGTCGCTGGAACCGGACCAGCGATGGTGCGAGAACGTCGGTTCGATGCCCGGGGCAAAGGCAAAGGCATTTGATTGCATTAGTGGGTAGGTCTGACCAGGTAAGCAAGTAACTAAACACAACAACAACAACAAACCAGTTGAAACCACCTCGGATATCCAGGCTGACAACGGTCCACCGGAGACAGTATAGGACCAACCATCGGTTTTCCATCGGTTTTCCCACATCTATTTAATCAAATCGTGGTCAGGATTGTATGATCGAATCAATCGCGATGGGTCCCAAAGGTGTCGAACCTCATATTTTGAAGGGATATAAGAAGCCAGCCTTGTTGGCTAAGGAACGGCTAAGGACGCCGGTGTCACCAGCTCTCAGCCAAGTTTATCTTTCTCTTTCGACGACATTGTGGTCTGTTATGGAGGTAGATGAGTGGTCCTAAAGTAGAGACTAATTTTCTCATACTCGCATGTTGGTAGTATGAAGGAAGAGGTTTTTGAAACCAAAATTTGTTTCCCCAATTGCGGTTAATACATACAGTTGAACTACTTAAAAGTCATATGAGCTAATGTCTTCAATGTGTCTAAGGGTAAAGTCCTTCCTGAGGCAAAGTTCAGCCTCCTCGTGCGGCAACAGGCGTTCAAGGAACTCTTCACTGAGAAAGTTTCTCGGGAGGCACTTGCGGGGTAGGTGGACACTAACGGTATCGACCCGTATCCTCTTCATTGACGTTTTGCCACTTTGGTTGAATACCAATGTTTCTGAGGACTTGGTATTGTCAATCACATCAAATAATTTGATGAAATATGGGTTTCGGAATCTCAGGGTTAGAACCCACTTTATGGGCTCCATCCCAGTCACCTCGCCTCTTGTGACCAGTTGGGATGTGTCTTCCTCGTCTGACATTCCATCATGTCCGAGCTTCTGCAAAATCTGTAAAACATATTCCCAAAAGTCTTCGCCTGCCTTGTCCTCCCGTTCGCGGGAGACTCGGATCATTACACAAGCGAGTTCAGATCGTCTCCTGTACTTCTACAGAACAATCAGTCTTGAACACCATATGTCAGATGTTGTTGAGCCCACTTCGCTTTGAAACCCTATTGTGTTCCCCGGCAAGGCGCAACAGTCTTTCCTTGTGTCCCTCACCCTCTTTGGGTCGGCTCTTGACATCCTGGAGTAAGAGTCAGTACACTCGGTCACTGACCAACTTGTTCCAATCGATATCCTGTGCGAACTGTTTGCTGCCAGACCGAGTTGCAATTTCTTCCGCCACTTGGGAAAGAATGTGAATGAAAGCTCTATTCCATCGAGACTTTTGCAATTCCTTGGTGGACAGACCTGTTTTATCAAGTCTAGTGTTGCGCACTTTAGGCCCACGCTCCACAGGATTCTGCTCAAATTCCTTGAGACGCGCTTCCGTTACCCCACCTCGAGCGAAAGCCTCATAGGTATGCCGAATGTGAAGCGCCTGGTAGAGAAGATTTCGTACTAGACCCTACGAAGACTCCTTGTTACCAGAAGGTGAAGGTTAAGAATGAATCACTTACATTTGTGTTCCTCCTTTGTTGAGCCTCAGTGTATGAATGGTGTACACGCTTTCTCTTCCATGCGGTGGCGACTTTATTAATGTTACTTTCTTCTTTGTCCAAAGAATATTCCGAATCTGAGGAGGAGGAAGAGGAGGAAATATCCGAGCTCTCCCTTCGGTTGTTTTTTTCTTTCTTGTCCATCTTCCTGCGCTGCTGCAAATGAGTGAGGTCATTTTTTGCAAGTAAAAGAAAGCTAACATGCGGGGTGTCCCAGTCGTCGCTGGCAATCCATTCACTTTCCTCATCCTCTGAGGTTGAATTGCCTCGCCTCCGTTGAATCTTCTGAATTCTATCATTCCTCAAGTAATAGATTGAGCGAATCTCGTACGTATGGTGAAGCTTTCTGATTGGTCCACAGCTTGCTAGCAGGAGTAGGTCCCGAGAGTGGGTGCTTCAAGGTAGACGGTTCCTTAAGACAAAACAGAAAGTTGTATGCCGCAGTGGAGAATACTATGAGCACTCACAATGGCATCCCTCAATTTGAATGTCATTCTTTTTTGTCGAACATGGTTCAGTTCCGCCATGACAGGTGCTGCAGACAGTGCAAATCCCATGCCCTTGACAGAGGAGAAGTCGTGTTGTATAATTCCATTAAGTGGGACAGCGTGGCGTGGTTCAGTACCCTGAATTGTGCTGCGTTTCTAAGTGATTGAGGTTAGCGAATAACGATGTGTCAAGGGGCTTGCCTGACGCTCCAGCTGATTCTACGATAGGGATTTAGTTAGAGAGCACGGTCACACTCAAATGGATGATTCAGAAAGACATACCTCAAGATCAGAAACAGTGGTCAGTAGTGCTGACTTCTCAGCTTCAAGATCCGAAACACGCGACAAGTGCTGGCTAGCAACCTGATTTGCTCGCTGTTCTCGTTGACAAGTGAATTAAAGATGAAAAGTATCGTACCTCAGAGCTCTCTTGAACAGATGATAATTTCTTCTACATGGTTAGAAACAATGATTTCCAAGGAACTGACCTCCATATCTTGAAACCTCTGAAGTTCGGTACGTAGCTGCACCCTTACTTTCTGGCCGAGAAAATCAGAGACATGACTTGTGAGTTCGGCACATACTTCGAGTGCGTTTTTCTCATCCAGATACTTTTCAGCCGTCTGCTCTAATGAGGCAATATGGCTAGTGAGGTTAACATTGGCATCTTTGAATTCCCTGCACTTTTCCTGTCGCCATGAAAGGATTATCTTCAAGGTGGCGATGCGGAGCCGAACAATTCGCACCTGAAGCCATTGGTAGTCCTTCTCCTTTGTAACGATCTTCTCCTGGAATGTAATTGAGCCTTTCCGTGAACGCAGGCGGGTAAATTAGATCCTCACCTCAGAATCAACCATTATTTTTTGCAAAGCCTGTTCAAGGACTTGTACCTTGTCCTGGTGATGAGATCAGGCATAGTACCTCTTAAAAATATTGCTCACAGTAAGATCCTTGTTGGTACGTGTAAGAGTGTCTATTTCAGAGGCAACATGATCTGAATCCTTTCGATGTTGGGCTTCCTTGGCCTGGGCAATGACAATGAGTAAACATCCAACAATCCAATATGAGTTACTTCGAAATGATGGGCTTCGTCTTGAAGAGCATCACGCTCTTGTTGAAGTGTTCGGAGTTGGGTGGCCAGCATCTAAGACATGCGTTAGAGAATAACAAGTGCCAAGATCAACACGAATACGTCTGACGAAGCCATGTGACTCTTGAGTTCCCCTTCAAGCTGACTGCATTTTTCCTATTGGCGTGAAAGTATTATCTTCAAGGTGGCGATGCAGAGCTGAACAATTCGCACCTGAAGCCGTCGGTAGTCCTTCACCTTCGTAACGATCTTCTCCTGGATTGTAAGTGAGCCTTTCCGTGAATGCAGGTGGGTAAATTAGATCCTCACCTCAGAATCAACCGTTATCTTTTGCAAAGCCTGTTCAAGGACTTGTACCTTGCCCTGGTGACGAGATCAGGCATAGTACCTCTTAAAAAAGATTGCTCACAGTAAGATCCTTGTTGGTACGTGTAAGATCATCTATTTCAGAGGCAACATGATCTGAATCCTTTCGATGTTGGGCTTCCTTGGCCTGGGCAACGACAATGAGTAAACATCCAACAATCCAATATGAGTTACTTCGAAACGATGGGCTTCGTCTTGAAGAGCATCACGCTCTTGTTGAAGTGTTCGGAGTTGGGTGGCCAGCATCTAAGGCATGCGTTAGAGAATAACAAGTGCCAAGATCAACACGAATATGTCTGACGAAGCCACGTGACTCTTGAGTTCCCCTTCAAGCTGACTGCACTTTTCCTGTTGATGTGAAAGAATAATCTTTGAGATGACGAATCAGATTTGTGGACATTCGTACCTGGAGCCGCTGGCAATCGTTTTCCTTTGCGAGAATATTCTCCTTGAAGACCTTCAACTTTTCTTCGCTTTGCCTCAGACAGCTCTCCAGACTGTCCTTCTCAGACTTTCAAGTGTTAGCTTATGGTATGCAGAGAGACATAATCCTAACCTTGAGTTTGTCAATATCCTCTCGCAGTAATTCAACGGTATTCCCGCACTGAACAGTGGACTCCTACAAAGCAATTCAATCAAGATCTCACGAGAGAGCAGAAGACCAACATTTATGTCCTGTTTAAGAGACTCGATCTCTTGTTCAGCCCGCTGAATATGTACCTATCCCAAGCAAATTGTAATAATAAGTGATGATAAGGGCTACAACATACCTGCAGGGAAGCTTTCTTCGTTTCTAGGTCCTCAATAATGACTGCCTTTTCTTGAATACCCATCTAATATGAGCAATCCGTGATTTTGTAGGCAGGCGGCGATAAACATCGAGGCCTACCTCTAGCCCAGCATTTTTCCTTTGTAGATTCTCAATGACAAAGACATTTTCTTCATCCTAGTTCAAACAAAACTTCAATCATAAGTTTGACGGGTCAACGAGTTTTACCTTGACTTCCACCGCTTTGTGGTCACGGGCTACAGTCAGTCGGGCCCGCAAATCGTCAATCTCCACTTGGAGGTTTTGTATAGAGTTTTCGGCCGCTTCTTGGTATTTCTGTTAAGAAGCTACACATTTAGTTTCGAGGAGCATGACAGGCAGTTAACTTGCCTCAAGCTCTTGAATACGGGCATGGGCAAGCGTATTGGCCTGAATGAGAGAAGCATGAGCAAGCCGAGCTTTCAGCTGATCTGTCTTCAAACTGTTGAGGTCGCATTCACAACTCTGAACAAAAGAATGCAACTTCGACTAAGCGATTCGTTCTCTCCAAGTCATCATTCTCCACTTGGAGCCGGTGATAATCTTCTTTAAACTGACTGTCGTCAGTGTCCGGCACAACGTGAACTTTGATCATAGGTGCTTCCAAGGGCTAGTAGGAGTTGGTGGAATGAGAAAGCAATCGCGCACAACACACGTCTTCGTTGGCCCGTTTGGTAGAGCTTTGAGCCACCCTCTGGGTAGATACCTCATTGTTAATATCCATAACACGCCGACTCCCGGCTAAGTTGTTTGACAAGTGAGCTCAACTTGATCAGCGGCAGCTCAGGGAAGCTTGAAAACCATAGAAAGGTGTAGAGTCAGGGGGGGGCAACAAAGAGAGCATATTGTGTAAAACTCCGATATATATACACGGGAATTGCCAATGACCCGGTCCGAGTGTTCAGTCCTCTCAATATTCATGTAAAATACATTTCCTTTTTCGCCAGTAATAGTAATCGAAAAATGTAACCTTTCTCCAAGTGTATTTCGGATGATAAAGGATACCTTTCACCATATATATTTCGCTCGTATATCTAAATATTTCTCGTTTAAAATCGCCTAAGATTTCCCGGCTGTTTATTTTTGACCCTCACGTGGTGTGGAAAGGTCTACACTGTCATATCTAGAAGTATCAGAAAGATTTGGAAAATCGGATAGGGCTCAATAAGGAAAATAGTAATCGAGGGACCATCAGAAGGAGTCATCAACAGTCGAGAGTGTTCGGATAAGCCTTCCATCCTCTCCTATGAGTCAGAATCAGCTTAGGAAGAAAGCTTGGAAGTATTTCATCTATTCTAGTATTTACTTGGCATTTGTATAAAAGGGCTCGAAGTTCTAGTAGTTAGATAAGTGATTTGCTACCTGTTGTACTTTGGGTTCCGTACTCAGATATCTATTGTTTTCAGTGTTTGTGCTATCCTTCGTGTGATTTGAGACTTGATTTGAGGAATCATCTTGGATTTGCATACGTCTTGACTTGGATTTGTCTTTTGGTTGACTTTTGTGTTCGACTTTTGTGATTGTCTGTTTGTGAAACCCTCTGATATACGTTCCCGGCCTCTATCATACACCCTTGGTGTTTAAATTTCTAGAAAATCAGTACAACTTGAAATAGAAGCCTTCTATTGATATAGAAACCTCATAAAGCTCTCCTTCCAACCTCACAAAAACTCGGAATATCAAAGCAGTTGTGCGTATATTAGAAGTGTCTTGTTGTCCACAGTGGTCTGTGTGGATTTGCAGGCTTTCTAGATATGTTTTTTAAGTCTTGGAGGAAATCCCGTCCACCACCAGACCTCTGTCTGTCATGACCGACATGTCTGTCCTGGAGTATATGGATGAACCAGCTACAGTCATCAACTTGAGCAGTGGCACTGCCATTCCCGAGGCTGCTTCAAGTGCTCCTGCCACCAAACCGTCGACTGTTGATGCTTTGTCAAGCAATATCAATACCTCCACAGCTGGAATACCAACCCCTGATGCTGTGTTGAACATTGCTGGACCCACCACAGCCACCATGTCCAGGTCTAGCACCGACAATCTCACAGAGTCTGTAATTTGTTCTGCATATACATGTATCAATTGCAGCCACTACAATCCTTCTCACACTTGTGGACGACATTATGTCATTGTCGTGGCACAGCCAAGCCCCTGGTATATACACTAACTTGTAAGTCTTTTCCGACATGAGTACTCTTCACTGACATACTACAAGGGTAGAAGCTACTGCCCAGGTCAGTGGTGTTTCGCTCACATATATGCAGTCATTTGGGTCTCCAGAGCTGGTGGCTGCTTTCTGGGAGAGAGTTCAGAGAGAGGGTGAAGTTGCTGTCCACACCTGAGCATTGCGTTGATGAGGAACATGCGAGTGCACGGGGCAAGACCAATATTGGTCAGCATAAAGCCATGCATTGATCAACATACCTTCTTGAACACTAGGGGGCACAAGTATCTCCAAGGCATCAAGGAGGGCTACAACGTGTCTGAGAGCAGCGACGACAGTGGAAATGTCAGAAGGAAGCTCATCGAGTACTTAAGATTTGGTCAGTAAGGGACCTATTGGTTGACCAGCTTACCTTGTTGAATGCTGTGGGGGACAGGTACCTCTAAGGCATTGAGGAGAGCCACAGTGCATGTAAGAGTGGCAACAACAGTGGAAAGGTTGGCAGAAGACATTATTGACTCGTGGGGATGGACGCTGCAGCTTTTATCTAGCATATTACGCTGCAAATGGAAATGGATTTGACTGTAGCTCAGACATGCGGCAGGATGCTAAAACATTATATTGAATGGATTTCAAAAATGGAAGGCTGTCAAGACTCACGGAAGTGAAAAAGGGTCCAGTGTAATTTGCGTACAGCGGAAACAGAAGGAAGCTTTGACATTGATGGCCACCCCACCAGGCGGCTGCAGTGCAAATGAGTTTGGCTACAGCATATTTCAGAGGTGCAGACACCTGGAAGTAGAACACTGCAGTGAAAATGAGCGTGACATCCCGAAATGTTTATGAGTAATAACCACTGCACAAAATGAGTGGCAGACAGTGGATTAAAATGTTGTTCTCACCTCCCTTTTCAACGCAGTAGAATCACTCCATTGTGTACTGTTGAACCATGGACTCACAACCAACTGAAGATGTATTGCCTCCTAAACCTATAGATGAATCTGAATTGATCAAGAATGTATCGAAACTGGTCGATAATCTAGAGGGTGGCAGCGAACTTCAGGACGATGAAAAAGATGTACCTGATGCAGGCTTTAATGCAGATGTGAATGCACCACCAGGCTCTCTGACACTCGAAGATGTCCGTAACAAGCTGGTAGCATTTGATCGAGAACCAGGTTAGCAGGATTCAACAGCCTAGGAACCGTCACTTACAAACCAGTAAAAACAAATGCGACAAAGAAGCGCAGCCATCCATCCAAGAGAGCTGGTGTCAAGGCTCATTTCTTCAGTGTGTATGAAACTGAGTGGTATGGATGCGACCATGGCAACAAAGAGACGAAAAATCGACGAGGGGCATTGTATGCACGAATAGCGAGCCACTACCATGTGCTCTTTGGACACGATGACCATTCATTTGCGAGTCTGATGAGACAGGGTATTGGATTCCAGCCTCACCACCTTCCACAGAAGGTTTGAACACCATTGAACAGGAAGTGGTGTGGACAGAGTGGCGCACACGTCGTAAGACCACAGGCAACATAAGTGTTTAGATCACCTCTAGGCAACAATACTCACCATTTGATTGAATAGACAATCAGAGACGCAATGCATCGAATCTTCAGCAAAGTCAAGATACCTGAGGGCACATCATTGGATCTGATGAGGAGCATTAAAAAAGTAGCCCAAGAGAGTGCACCATGAAAGCATTCCTGGACTGCTGAATGTACCTTCAATCATGTGACATATACAACTCAGTTCAAGTCTTTGTTCAATGCTGAGTGAGAACAAAGACCAGCTTCGGAAAGGACCTCCAAAGGTGCACAGCTACACACTCATGATGAATTCATGAGCAAGAAGTTCCACGACCTGTCACCTGAGGAAAAAAAGCACTGGGAGCAGGAGGCGAAGAACTTAAACACTGCACAGGAAGCTAAGCGATCAAGGTTTGGACTTGTTTACCAATTTCTGGGTCTGACATATGCCAAAGCTCTTCCAATACCGACATCGGCGAAGAGAAGCTGAACGACCTTATGTTCCTCATGTGTGAGGGACTCTGCAAATTATCGAATCATCCAACTACCATTCTGATGGGTCATCATGATGAAAATGGCAGAATGGTAAAGTGGTCCTATCTCAAAATGAACTAAAAAAATTTGGCAGTATGCATTGCATGCCAGATAATTCACTTGTAAAGGGTTGGCTGCATCAAAATCCCACTGGATTTGCATTGGTAGACAAGCTGTGGAAGGAGTATTGCAATGACTGCCTTCGTGAGTTACTTTCCAAAATCCTAGTCCGACTTACATGTGCATAAGCACCAATAACCCCACAAACCGCCAATAAAATCAATCAAGAGGCAAATGCAGTCAAACCAGCGACAGTGCCGCCAATCCAACATTCAGCACTTCCAGACAGTCTCTACCAAATGGATGACGAACCGGCTACTGACAGCACAAAGTCCTCTACCAGCTTTTCTGAGGTCTATGCAAACCAGCATGGTTCGGGGTCAACCAATTTTAATTCATTCTCAACCAAAGGAGCAGTCAATTCTGATTCACAGCCCACTCATTCGAATTATGCTACAGCCCATCAAAGTTACACAGTTTGCCAAGTCCAATCCTACCCATCCGAATTACGCTGTGGATGCGAGTTATGCAGTACCCAATTTGAATTACACTGCATCCAATCCGACTTACGTGACAGCGGAACCAAGTTATGCTGCATTGAATCCGAGTTACATTGCACCTAATTCGACTTATGCTGCATCAATTCCGGATTATGCTATATCCAATTCAACTTATGCTGCATCGATGGTGAATTATGCTGCACCCAATCCGAATTACACCACATCCAATTTGACTTATGCTGCACCCAGTCCAAATTATGCTGCACCCAATTCAACTTTCACTGTACTGAATCCGAACTATGCTACCGTCACCTCCCATCCGACTTATACTGTTGTTTCCTCCCATCCAGTTTACTCTGCTGTCAATGCAACTCCTGCACAGTCCAACTACATGGTGGTGAATATGCTGTCCCCTTCTAACTTACAGGCTCAAATCAATTATACTGCCATGACAAACAATCACCTGGCTACAGATCCCCCCAACCAATCAAGGCCTATTCCACCTACTTTGTATGATTCCAACCCTTTCATTTCACCAGGGCTACTGTCATCCAATCCAGTGACAACAGAGGAACGTGTGGGCCAGACTGGTGGAGCTGAGAGTGTTCCTGATCCCATCAAGACAGCAGGTGGGACTTACAAGAGCGCTCAGCCAGTCAGTCCTCCCACCCCTTCGTTAGATGGCAATACAGCTGGGGTCTGTTCAATGTCTGAGACATCTTTGAGAGAGGCTCCGGGTGACTCTTTGAAGGTTCTGGACGATCGTTCTTCCAAAGCTGCGTCCCCTGCAGTCATACAACCACCGACGATTCATATTGATCCACCCTCTCCCAGAGGACAATCAACTTATGTTGCTGAAGGGGTGAGTTTGATCATACCTCCACCCCTACCGGCTACTCCATTACGAGAGGATGAAACACGTCTGAATTGCCCTCCATCCGGTGTCTTCTCAGATGTTGATGCTGATGCCAATAAAGACCCAGATGTTCTGCCTGGTGCACCATTAGGGGGAGTTGAAGAGAATGCAGAGGGAACAGTAGCAGCGAGGAAGAGAAAGTCAGATTTGATCGACAGCGTCAGTCCTGAGCCCAAGGCCACTCCACCTGCCTCAAGTTGTCCCAAACGTGTAACAAGGTCCACTAAACATGCCGAACCCATGAGAGATGGCATACAGTCTCCTCCCACGCAGCATAGTCGAGCAAGGAGAAGCCGAGCAAGTCAAGGAACCCAAGGCACCCGAGGCAAAGCGTCCCAGGTAGCAAAGTAGTTGTTTATAATATCTTGTATTGCACATTGAAATGTTGTTAACTGTATTCATGGCTGCAGGGTAAAATGAGGGGAATTTGGCTGCAGAGTAAATTGGTGATGATGGAATTGAATTTAGAGTTAGGGGGCTTTTAGCTGCAGGAGAATAGGGAGTTTGGCTGCAGGGCAATTGAGCTACAGCCAAATATAATTCAGCTGGCTGTATTGAATTTTAGAGTCAGCATGCTTTTAGCTGCAGGAGAATAGGGAGTTTGGCTACAGGGCAATTGAGCTACAGTCAAATATAATTCAGCTGGCTGTAATACAATATGGCTGCAGTGTATATATACTGTACATTGTAATGTATGTCTATGCTTTTAGCTGCAGGGGAATAGAGGGAGTTTGGCTGCAGGGCAAACAGGTAGAATTGTTGATAGTAGAATTGAATTTAGCTGCAGCTGAGGGTCACAAATGGAATTGAGCTACAGCCAAATATAATTCAGCTGGCTGTAATACAGATAGCTGCAGCAGACATAACAATTATGGCTGCAGTGTAATAGAATTGAGCTACAGCCAAATATAATTCAGCTGGCTGTAATACAATATGGCTGCAACAGACATAACAATTATGGCTGCAGTGTATATATACTGTACATTGTAATGTATGTCTATGGTAAGAGTCATGTACATTATAATGTAGGGACTTATACTGTTGACAGAGCACCAACCAACATTCACCCAAATGAACTGAGGAAGAATACAAGTGCGAGAGTGAACCACCACCAGAGAACACCATACCCATCCAAAGAACTCAGTACCTTCAAGGACGAGTATGAAGTGATATGCGAGATGCTAGAAGACATAGTAGAAGTGATTAGAATTGAGGTGAGTGTCAGCAAGCTACATACAGTGTACTGATACAGCAAAGATGAGATGACACTGGCATCTACCCAAAGAATATGAATACATATCAACATATACAGAATCACTTCCATTTCATCATCAAGCCGGGGTTGCACCTTTTGGAGGTTTTGTATTGAACATTCAAGCATGCACAAAGGCTCATCGTGACCAACTGGATGCCCAAAACATCTGTGTGCTACTGTTCCTAGGGGATTGGAAAGGAGGTGACTTGATTCTGTATGAGCCAGGATTACGATTCACGGTGAGCAGAGGGGACATTCTGTTTCCATCTGCCAAGATCACACATTTCAACATGCACTATGAAGGCTCAAGACTTACTCTGGTATTCCACACTGACAGAGACAGCAAGAGGTGGATAGAGAGTTGAAATGGCTGGGAACAGCACATCAATAGCACCAGAACAATAATCAGAGAAGACGAATATGAAGAGAATAGTGACTCAGATGTTAATTAACTTAATACATGATATGATTATAAAGTTGATACCCAGGAATGGATATAAGAATCAAACATAAGACTAAGGAGTGGCTTGAGTCACCTCAAAAGCATGTGTGTGGTGCAGAGGAGTGTCAGGGGTCCCATCAGCCTGATGGGACTTGGTAAATAATCGGAGAAACCGTCATTTTTGATTTGGTGCTTAATGGGTGCTTACCAGTCAAGCTCCCTCAGTAAAACAATGATCCTATAAATAGGACTCATAAAGGTGTATCACCAGCCTTATGACTTGGCATATATTGCACTAACAGACTTACAGATGGCTCAACAGCCTGTTTTATATAGCTTCAACAGGCCTGGCAATGGTCTCAAAGGCCTGGTGATATACCCAGGTATAAGGCTTATACAGGGTTTATCTGGCTTAAGAGAGTATATAAGGCCAGGTGAGGCTTATACAACAGGTCACATTTTTGTGATGTCACTCACTCATCATTGACATTGATTGACATTGACATTGATTGACAGTCAAAAGTTGACTCAGAACCATGGACAGAACACGGAACCATCCACAACTTGAATGACCGTCCCTAGAAGCACTGCGACTCGCCATCGGTCCGGTAAAAATTTCGCGATGGCGTTTCAGTAACGTTTCAGTGGAGAGATAAGCCATTCGAAGACGCAACATAATCGAAAATTTTTGGCTCCAAGTCATCAGAGCTTCACGCTGCTTCAAGCCACTGCCGACGTGTTACATCTGCAGCAAGAAACGATACAGCTGAAAATCTGAAACGCAAAGGCTGTGCAATATTAACTTGCTTTCCTGGTTTATGGCCTTCCCATTGAGACGATGGATCTTGCAAAGGCCTGGATTGTCGAATCTACATTGTAAAGAGTACTACCCCAAAAATACACCTACTGGTGAAGCCTTTATCGAGGCTTTACTCGCATCTTCCCGGAAATTCGGTTCTATAAAAGTGTTGCAACCATCTGCCAACTTTCTCGTCCTCATTATGGCATAACAATAAATGAGCCACAGAAAGACAAGGTCAAGAAAGGCACTCACCTCCCCGGTGTTTTGTCTACAGCTTTGAATTCGGCGAAAGCCCGGGGAAGCCCTCGTATGAATTATAGATACGGTCCGTGATCGACCCTAAAAACACTCATTGGCAATGATATACTGGAATTGAAGATCCGTTAGAAAAAGGTTTAGATGGGAATATGCCATTTTGAAGGCGCCTGGAAACCGACGGAGTGACCACGAGTTGGCGAAGATGCCATCACTCCTATCGGTAGATAAAGGAGCGAGTGGGATGGTCCAGCAAAAACGATCTCCAATTCGACGAAAGCAGCCATTCTGGCTCCAGCGGTACCTAAGGCCAGCTGTTCGATAATCGAATTCCCCCATTATTGACCATCCTCGTTTTGCGTACTTCTGAAGAGGAGCGGCAGTGTCCCTCCCGGTGTCCATGATCAGCGATTGTCGTCGGCCAAATGTAGCGAGGGGATACAATGAGATTGCATGGCGTGCGGTGATTACCTGCATGACGCAAGCTAACAGATAACTGCGCGTCAAACACTGAAACCAAAAAGGAATGGCAACACACTTGAGTGGAAAGAAAGAATGATAGACAAGGGCGAATGGGTCCGTCTGGAAGTTATCACCTGGACCTTCTTCCCGTTTTGCGAAAAATTGAATACGTCTGAGATAGCATTAACAAGTTCAGCGTATTCCGGATCATCTTGGTAACGGTAAGGATCATTTGCTGCGTAATCGATCGCATCATCAAGGTCTTTGGGTTGACCGTCGCGGGGATCAAAGACGTAGCTGTTGTCCCTAATAAAGTACAAAACCTCCTTTGCATGTCTTCCCTCGACGTAGAGGTCAAGATCGGATCCTTCGTAAAAGGTCCTATCAAGGAACTGCAGCGCGGTAGAGCCCGAGATGAGGGTTCCGGTCCTGTCCTGCAGGTATCTGAAAGCGTCTATTTGATCTTCAGGAAAGTAGCGCGACAACAGCTTCCGAATGTCGTACGCAATCCGACTGAAAGCCTTTACGCTGTTGTATGCTGTACGGCAAGTAAGGGAGAAATTAGCGAGATCCACAGGAGAAAGACAGGAGAATATCATGTTGTCGGTCGTGCCCAAGCTGTGGACTGTATCAGACGTTGCTTGTGACTTTGGATTGCGGCCATACCAGATGTGATGGATTCTAGAAACCTTGGTGGCAGTCTGCATGGTGGTTTTAGATTCAAACTGTTTGGTCACTACAAACAACCGGCAATCGACGATTGTGCTAATAAGTGCTCCGAATGTACAAGATTTCAACGAAGGATATGGTATACTGTAGAAGCACATTCAAGTTTTAATGTTAGAAGCAAAGCAAAAACCATAGTGAGTTGTTAGTTGGAGAACGCCTCACTGCCAACTGCCATCAGAAATGGCCCGCGCGCATCTACATGCTTCGCCCTCCGACCCTATAAGCTGGCAAGTCATTCCTATCATCCTCTGAATGCCCATCCTCTTAGCTATGCGAAATGTCCTTCAGGTAGAGGATCTTCGTCCGGGGCGTGTATTAATGGTTCAAGACATCCTTCCCAAGAAAATGGATGACAGAAAGGTATACCATTGCTCCACACAACCATGCATGGACGCCAGCCACTGGTGCAAACGCCTAACACTCCTTCGTTCTGGGCCTGGCCAGTCGAGTATCTGAATCAATAATACAAGCGTATTTCCATGCGCCTCCTACGAGCTATCGGAGAGGAGATTATAAGGACGTATATCGTTGTGGATTCGTTGTAGATGATCCCTGCCCGTTTGTTCATAGAATCAGCGAACAGTAATGGATTCGTGGGTTCTGTAAGAAGGTGAGATAATGGGACGACGAGCGAGGCGACAATTTGCCTGAGAGATACATGTGCGAGCGGGTCGTATCTGACGCGTGTTATAACGCGACGTGGGGCTCAGAGATTGCTTCAGAATCACCTGTTGGCAGTAGGTCCACTCTGATGTACGAGGATCACCTTGACCAAAGATGCAAAAGAATTTTTCTCCTTTTCAGCGGTCGGCCTGCCACTTCACCTTAAGGACGATGTCTTCTCCGGGTGTTAACCCAAGCTGAGATGCTGCCTTGTAGCATATGGTTTTATGCATCCAGGAAGGGGGGCGTATTCCGAGTAATGCTCATCAACTAGTTCCGAGAGCAGAATTTGCGTCTGACAGTGACGAATGCTGATCCTTCCACAACTGAGGGTAGTGGCATCCTACGGCCCTGGCTCTATACCAAGTCTAGCAAGCTGCGAATAAGTATGTGGCGCAGACTAGGAGGTTAACTTCAAGTTAAACCTTTCAAGTTACCTTCTGAAGAAATGAGCGCAAAGTTTTCACTGGCGAGCGAGAAAGCAGAACCAAGTCTCCTGGGTCGAGATTCAGGTTGTGTTACTGGGTCCTGCCAGTGTGTTTGTACCAATGGGTACGCGAAGAGGAAGCCTAAGCGCGTTTATTCGAGTCATGTGACTATCCTACATTTGCTTCGACGTTCGATGCTCATGGAATTGCTGCCGGCCTGAGTGAAGGCCTGATGGGCAATTCTGAAGTCGGGTATCATTTTTCAGCTCTACTACTTACTACTAACTATCACAGCCATTCAAACATCGGAGCAGGTCGAATTGTATGGCAAGATATCGTTCGCATCGACGTGTCCATTAAGAAACGCGAATTCCACAAAGTAACACCGTCGTCGATTATATGAAGAAGATAGTCAAGACCGAGGGTTTCATCGGTCGACAGAAAGACAAGGACCACAACTGGGAAGATTATCTCCATGTCAGTATTTCTCTTGTACGACTGACTCCTCTCATAGTGTGCTTACCAACCTACCCCTTCGTCCTTTGCCTCTCGACTGTTCAAGTTCAATCTTCCTTCTAGAGAACATGCTCTTCCTGCTCGTCCTGTACGCCTACGTTATGGTCGTGGCGGTCGTTTGCGCACTCTTTTGTCTTCTGTTCCTGAGCCCATTCGGCCCCGCCGTGATCCTGATGCCATGGATGTCGATGATGATGACGAGCTGGGCCGAAGAACAGGATCGTATTCTTGTGGATACCAACCAAAGCTTGATTGTTCAGAATAATGACGGCCAGCCCAAGCTGGTGGTCCCTTACCG
>QLOY01003359.1:0-11924 GCA_003313965.1 Megacollybia marginata
CGAGCTTGGGGTAAACGAGCAATTCAACAACACCTTGATGATGATAAACCAGAGATCGGGACCAGCAGTGGTGGGAGTATCCTTGAAAACCATAGTGATGTTAAAGCCTGAGGGAATGCATGAGAAGAACGCAGAACGTATACCAACTATTAATGCACAGTACTGTATCATTTCGATCAAATGTTCAGTAACGTGTAACAAGCACGTCTGAACTGAACGAATTTGGTACGTGTAACGTGTAACACTGGGCTTTTGAACACTGTTACAACTGGTACATACAACACCTTAAAAACTTGTTTTTTTTGGGTACTAAACTAATTTTCTTAGGCTATTCTTTGGTATGCATAAAGCAAGTTTGTAGGCCTCTTTCTGTGTAGCTGATAGCTTTAGTGTAGGCATAGTACGAAAATTTAGAGTTTAGCGCTGGACCTATATTTAGATATGAACATTTCGGAGGTATGTAACGCTATGCTACCCAAACTGAACACCTTGGTCACTGAACACCCCCTGTAACGTGTAACATGGGCTGATCATGGATTACTAGTAATCCTATATATAACATGTGATTAACCCGTCGACATGATAATGCTCATATTTTTAACAATTTCACTGGCGGCATCGTCGCTGTGTTGTCGCTGTGGCAAGGCATCCAACACGGTATCGCTGGTTACTAAGCGCTAAGTATGTGACCAAGTGATCGTGTCACACTGAGTTAAAAGCCACCATCATGAGTTTTCTCAAATTTCCTGTCGAGATTTTGACTAAAATCTTCCTCTTGTTGGGTGTAAGAGACATTTTAAGATGCAGACAGGTGAGTTTCGCGCAGCAAGTCACAAAACTAACTTACTCTTACCAGCTTGCGCGTCAATTCCGGTCTATAGTGGATGACACTGTTGAAATACAGTATCATTTGGAGCTCTTGATCTCTGACATGGAATCTAGCAAGACGTCGGATCTGCCGCGGTCAGAACGTCTTGGAGCACTAAAAGCATACAATAATGCTTGGAGAACTCTACAATGGAGCTCAGACATCGAATCGACCTCCGTACAGTCTCACTTCGGAGAGTGGCAAGGAATTTGGGTTACTTTGCAAAATTCCGAACAGTGGTCATTCCATCAACTGCCATCTCCGCTTCGTGGAGTTCCAGAAAAGAAATGGTCCTTCATTCGCAAGCCACATCCTGAAGATGATGAAGAATATGTTTGGGAGTTCGCTCTCGACGCGTCAAACGACTTATTTGTCCTGGTTCATTGGGCTTATGAGACGATGGAGTGCGTTTGCTTGGACATGCATTATTCATCACTGACAGTGGACACTAGCATTGTAGTTAGTCTCTTCTCGTTGACCGATGGCACGAAGCACTCCGGTGCCACTAAACCAGTTATAATATCTGAGCGCACCCAAAAGGAAGACGATGAGGGAAGCGTCGATGGCCTTGCATTACAATTGCGGGCAAATCATCTCTGTATCTCGACGTTAGGTTATCTTCGCATAATTGACTGGACCACTGGTGAAGTCCAAAAGGTATGTCTGCTTATGGCGCTTTCAATAGAAAGTTCTGATATGCGTACAGTGTATCGCCACGTCTAATTTGGGTGCATTCTTAACGGACCAATACTACATTACCATGCAGCATAAGTATAAAAAATCCTTGGACGAGTCTCTGTTGAGGATATGGAATCTTGACACTCCCACAGCAGAAAGGGTTTGCGGTCTGCGTCTTCCACAGATGCGTCCCGGTTGGGAGGTAATGGGGGCTCATGTCTCTTGTGGACCTCATGCTCCCCCCCTCCATCCAGCCCCCTTTCATGGTCGTGACTCAGATCGCATTTTTGTGTTGTGTTTCGACGCAGTCCCGAGGAAATCAGGCTGGAACGCCCCCAGAAATGGATTTGGCCTATGTGTTCCGGTTTCTTCAATACTTGAGCACGTAAGGTTGTGTCCTAACAAGGATCATGTGTGGCGATGGGAGGAATGGGGTTCACAGTATAGTAGGATGCTTCTAGGTCCCGAACATATGGACGCAGCTGGAATGCGTGCCATCATTAACTATCCGAAGGCGAGGGATCTCACATTTTCCCTTCTTGACTTCAATCAATATCAACCCCCAGTCGGCACCGATCATCTGTCCAGTCAAATCGTCAAAGAAGAGGTTATTCTTACTCCAACGGAACTCCCTTCCAAAATCTTTGATGTTGCTGCACCTCACAATGCCACCCGTCTTCCTTACCGAATCTTACATGTCCGGTTACATGATCGCCGGACACACCGCTTCTGGAGATTCTATGGTGATGGATTACACCACGAACATTCTGGCCTCATACTGGTATTTATGTTTTTCTTCCAGTTTTTTATTGCTACAATGATCGTTGTGAACAGGTCGGCGAGGATAGTAACGCCACTTTCAGATCATTGCGCTTTTGAAGCCCATGAAATTTGAAGTATGTCTATGACTATGTAGTTTGAATTTGAAGTCCTTTTAATGAACATATCACCATGTGATCCAACGTTAGGGGCTAGCGTCATAATTTCTCACGCACGGAAGACTTGCCGATCCAGGCCGCAGCTGCGACGCAGCTCGGCGAATGTTCCGGAGGCATATAAAATAACCCTGTACAGCACTGCGTTGTCTATCCATCATGCACGTTGCCTCCGTTCTTGATATTTAAGGGATAGCAGACTGCTCTGTGAATAATGTATAGGTATTGAAGGGGAGACGCTCAGTGTTTGGGGGTCGGAACTGGATAAGCATCGCACGTCCTGACGCAATTGGGATGGATCCTGGCGCTTCGGAATCAGTGCAGCATCCCTTGTTCACTTCCGATGATCGCTCGTGCATCAATGTCTGCATGGACAACACGTCAGGGCTCGTCTTCAGCTGGGTCAGTAATGAGCGTTTAATCTGGTAACTAATATGTTTGAAACTCTGCTAGCCAACTGCTAGCAATTTAAGCTTTCACATGAAAATATCTTCTTTCCTCGATGTCCTTTTGAACATTCGACCAATGACATTGCAATTTCTGATTGAAGGAGCGAACACTTTTACAAGTCCTCTATACCTCAATGTTACAGACGGTCTAACAAGGATCAATATAAGAAATACCTATTGACAGACTCCATACCTTCATACGCTGTCGAAAATCCTGAAAGAACCATTCCCAAATCTCTTGATCACGACATTTTTGCCGTTCGCATTTCGGAAAGGCAATAGCACCTGTTGGACGTATCCAAGGTTTTGGATATGGCCAATCCGAAAAATGGACAAATTTGGTTTCGGCGAGGATCTTGTCAGGATCCCAATTCTCTTGCTTTGATCCTAAATATGCCGAATGATCACCATTGTGGTATTCACCGCTGAGGAGGGTGTATGGACGGTGAGGGAGAATTACCACCGTGTCCTTGTAAAGTCTATTCAAAAGATCCATGTCGCCACCGACAGGCTTCTTTTCATTCAGGAAGCCCTTTTGAACTAGCTTGAGGAGGCGTTGGAACTCTAGACACGAAGGTTGGATGAGGAGTAATTGGGAACTGAGGATTCGGTCCTTGGGGTTCAACCAATACGCGCTGGGCATAGGGATTAGTGCGTCGGGGATGAGGAAAAGTTCGTCCATGTGCTGTACAGACATCAGCCAAATGCCTTCTTCCCAATGAGCACCTGCCTGTAACAGTGTGCCATCGGAATCCAAGTTCAAAACGCGAGAATATTGCGTCAGGTTAAACGCTACAAGTTTAGTAAAGCTAGTGGCCCAGAGTCGGTCTGGTGTTCTGCTGATGAGAACTGGAACTGGGATTAGTTTGACACTGTAAGCATCTCTGGCGTGTTTGAGCAAGATATCGTCTTCGCTCCAAGATTCTGGGTACATGAGTACGCGGTCTGGTTTGCTGGCTAGCCTGTGTAGAGCCTCGAAGATCATGACAGAATGACAAAGGCGGTTTTGCGTGGTGACATATTGGGAGTATGCAAATTGGGACCAGTCAATGGTGGTTGTGCTATTAAGTGGAGAAATAGAAATAGCTTGGAGATGAACGACCTCCGAGGGATCTGTAACGGGAGAAATAGAAGTGGCTTGAAGAGAATGGACGACCTCCGAGTCTGTGGCTGCATTCGGGCTTATATTCCAAGCCCAGAGATATACAGTTAAAATGAAGAGTAGAATGACAGGCAAAGTGACTCGAAGCTGCCGCCTTGAGAGCGAGATGGTGGATAGCATTCAACTCATTGAGCAGGCACATGACCGCATCAGACCAGTCTTCATCACTTTCATGATAGCACCACCCACAGTACCCGACATCTCTCTTTTTAAAGAGAATCTCGATTTTCATCCCACAGAACCCGACGTCCATACCGTTCGAAACTTTTTGCTGAGTTTCGAGATTCTTCCTCTTGAACTGGTCGATACAATCTTGGAGCTTGCCGAGTACTGGCCTCACGTATATGCAAGCACCAATGGAAGGCCGGTGAGTGTAGAGGTAACTCTTGGCAATGTTGGCAACGCTGCTGCTGCCTTGTGTGTTCTAACGCCACCCATCCCCATACACGATGAACACATCAAACTACGCTCCGTGAAATTCATCATGGAAAGTCATGACCAAGGGTGGACAACGGACCCTGAAAATGGTCCGCGGACATGGTTCCAAGCCTCTATCGTTCGTGTTCCCGAGTCTTCTCCGCAGCTCGAGGCGCTGAAGCAGCTCGATGTCGAATCATCTCAACTCGGTGGCGAGGGAGGCTGGCATGTTCAGACTAATGTCATGGCTTCACGTCAAAAACGGTTGTATGAAGTCGTATGGACTGCAGATGGTGGTACTTGTACTACGACCACTCCTGGTATCAATGGAGGACAGCCCCAGATAGAAACCACCGTGCTAGGAGAAAAGGATGAACCGTGGACAGACAAATTCAAGGGCCGTATGAATGCGCCAAAAGAATTTGTTGAACGACTGCAAAGAGGTGATCGGGTTGCTCTTGTTGCCAAGGCCATGGTATGAATCGACAAGGCTTTGTTTCTTCACAGACTTATCATGCTTGCTAGTGTCGATGGTGGTGCAACAGTGTCTACAATGCTTCTGTCGAGATAGTGTATTCTGTATGAAGCGTCCAATTAGGAAGTGTACTTGTATTTATACAAACTCAAACCAGTAACGTCATGGGCTCTTCTGCTTCCAGATTCTCTGATTCCGACTCCGAGTCTAAGAACGAGTCGGTCAACGACAATCTTGACCAGAAGATAGTGTTTCCCACCGAAACAGACGTCTTCACCGTCCGAAACTTTCTCTTCAGCCTCGAGATTCTTCCTCTCGAACTCATCGATGCGATTCTCGACCTTGCAGAGTATTGGCCTCGCGTGTACGCCAAACTTGAAGGTGGCGACAGAACCATGCGTATAGAAGCAGGCACGAACAATTCCAACAATGGTTCAGAATTATGTGTCCTCACACCGCCCATTCCTCTCAAACAAGATGAACCGATGAGGATACGCTACGTCAAATTCAGCATGCGTAGTCATGACCAAGGATGGGGGAATCCCACCCGGGGCGCATGGACATGGTTTGAAGCCTCCATCATTCGCCTCCCTGATCCAAACAATCCACCCGATTGGCTTCGAGAACCCACCAAATGGCGCGTCAGCCTTCTCAACTCCGAAGAGCCATTCAAACTCTCTCATGTCCCTGCACCAGCTGACCAAAGATGTAGGAGGTGGCATGTGCAGACTAATGTCTGTACCTCCAACCAAGTACGGATTTATCAAGCTGTTTGGACGCCAGATGGTGGGACTTGCAGTGTTACCGCTGTCATCAATGGGCAAGCTACTACAGAGCCAGACACAGAGATTACCAATCTGCGAGAACAAGACGAGCCTCGAACAGATGGTTTCAAAGGACGTATGAATGCCTCAAAGGAATTTGTTCAGCTACTCCAAAGAGGTGATCGCGTTGCTCTTGTTGGTAGGGCCTTGGTATGTTCTCTCTCCCTCGTCTACAGACTTTTGAATTCGTTTAGTTTCCTGGATGGTGCAACTATGTTTACGATGCTTCTGTCGAGATAGCATATACTGTTTTCTGAACTACCCAGTGCATGCACATTGGCCTCTCGGACAATATTCTTGTCAAGCTGAGCTATCCCAATTCAAAGCTGTATATTACAGGACGTAGCATAATTCACTGCCATTCCATTTTGTTGCTAAGCCTGCGGATATATGATGCCCGTCATTGGCTAGTAGACAGTCTGTGCATTGATGGCTATTGATTCGCAGCAACCGTGACACTTGCCAATGTGCGCGCTGCGCGCTGCGGGAGTCGTCGGTATAAAGCTGCATGTTTGCCTGCAGTTAGCCAGCTAGCCTCTGCACGCCGCCCAAACTCCCGAGATGATCCTGAGCATGCTAACAGCTGCATCATCTTACACGACTCTTCACAATACTGCTGGTCAGACGAAGGCTATACCTTCTGAACCAAAACTGACTCTGAGCGGACAAGTCATAACGGAGAAAGAGTCTGAGAAGCTTTTGAAAAGCTCTCATGATAAGAAACGCTCTTGTGGTCGCAGCGTGAAAGCCAAGCGCGGGACGTCAAATCACGAACCTTTATAAAAAATCTGAACCTAGTGTGAGTACAGACAGTAATAGTCTACACACAGCTAAATCTTGTCCTGTAGAAAATATTAGTACGATGTCCTTTGTGGTGCAGGGTCGCTGAAAGGAGAGACAGAGAAGGATGAAGTTCTTGATGAATACACTGATACTGTATCAGAGTGCAATGAATGTGTAGAGACGTGAGACTCTCTGGCATGATCATCAGAAAACGGTGACGAATGCGCCGAGGAAGTAGCGATAGACACAGGACGACTAGGACTGCTATGTGAATCATCGAAGGGATTCTCTGATTCACGAGAAGCGAATGTCGGCGGTCTGGGACTATACCTCGGCAGACTCTTGGTAGACATAGTCTCGTCTACCATGGGTCTCTGATTATCTTCCGTCATCTCGCGGTAGATGAGGTGTCGGTTTATCGCGGCCGCAACGCGATCATAATGAGGTGTTTTGCGATACGAGTTGCAGCATCGCAAGATGGCAAAGAGGAATATACATCCAATTATTGAGAGGACAACAGCCAGGGCAATTGTCCCCGGTGGCGTACCGTGATGAGCCTGAGAGGACTGTAGCACTGAGCTACTGCTGGCAGTGCTGGCCGATGCAGTTGTTTGAACCGGAGAGCTCGACAAGAGAGTGATAGTCGATGCAGTAGTTTGAGTTGAATAGCTTGACAAGGGAGTGGTAGTCGAGCTACTTGAGGTTGAAGTCGAGTCCGACGTAGTCTCAGTGTCGCTTGCAACTGTGGAACCGAGGCTTGGGTTCACTGCTGGTGTCGATGGAGAACCTAGCGAGCTCGGTGCCGTCGACAAGCTTGATTGAGTGCTTGTGGACTCTGGAGTGTTGACTGATGTCCGTTCAGCAGGGCCTGCGACGACCAGCATAAAGCTACGTGTTTTCTCGTGAGTTTGTGACAAAAGTGGTAGACGAACAAACCCCAGTGTCAACCAAAGTATGGCCCTTGCCATGATGGAGAGGAACAATAGATTTTAGAAAGCCTCCGTATGACATGTGACTGCCAAGGATTTGATTGTAGTGATCGGCTACAGTTACTCAGTATGGCACTGTTTACAAAAGTCACCATCAATAAAGTATTCATGTCCTAGTGTCCGCAGACACCTTAAATATACTGTAAATATGTATGTCATCCGTGTCATAGTGCACTTTCGACATCAAACGTCGGGGAAGTGAGGCCATGACCTGATCCACCCGACGGTGTCTCCTCCACAGAGACAAAGCTCGGTGGTCTAGTGTAAACTGGCAAACATTCATCGATCTTGATCTCCAAGTCCCAATATTCTGACATCTCCCGGTACACAAGGTGTCGATCTATTGCAACTGACACACGGTCGTAACGCGGTGTCTTTCGATACGAATTTAAACACCGGAGGAGGGCGAACAGGAAAATGGACCCGGTTACTGAGACCACGACAGCCAGAGCTATCGTTGTTGGAGCGATGTTGTGCGTGGACTGTGTGACTGGACTACTGCTGGGTGAGATCTGTGAGACGGCAGCCTGGATCGAGCGCGAGCTAACAGGTGCAGTAGTCTGAGTTTCATTCACGGAAGTTACGCTGTCAGACAAGCGTTGACTCGCCGCTCCAAAAGAAGATAGCGACTCTGATCTGGCATCGACGAGTCTTGTCAGGGTAGGGCTCGAAACGGTCAGAGCAACTTGGAGACTGTCTTGTCATATATATGTAAATTTCTGCAAGGTGGATTGACGTACCCAAATATCAACCACAATGAAAAGGTCATCATAAGAAAGAACATGAAGAAACAGCAGCCTCAGCTGGCATGGAGATAGAGATATATATGCAATGGTGGAAGGAAGGAATACCATGTTTCCGAACGGGTTAGCGGATGGCGATGCTGTCACCCTTGGCATCAGTACAAGTCGGTAAAAATGTGAAGTAGGTCTCATGAGTCATTAAGCGAGCATTCCTGAGCCCTGGTACCAATGCACAATGCACAGTGGCACCTAGGGGTCCTGGTCCTGCACTTTGACGACGTAGTTAGAGCGGACGCATAGGCCACCTGGCCGCCGCCAATACCTGTGCCACTGCAGTACTGGCAGGGAGAACGGTAAAGAAGTGATCCAGGCTTCGAAAAGCTGTTCAAGTTACACTGGTAGGGGCTTGGCATGAACAATACACCAGGGCTCAGGAAGCACGGAAGTCAGATTATTGCACCTGACCAAGGACATATTTGAGCCGTGAATTACGGAGGCTTTGAGTTTTCAGGGTTTCTGGTGACATCCTCTCCCTCATTTGATAAACGACAGACAATGAAATTCCTGTTAAAACCGCATACCACAACAACTAAACCTTTACACATAAGATAAAACGAGAACTAAGTTAGATACCAGAGTCCATCAAGTCCGTGTCGTGAAAATAGCGTGCCAAGGTGCTTAAACACCAGGTGGCGTGAAGCCAGGCAGGTTGGGCCAGTTACCGAGTTTGGCAGGGTCGCCGCCTATGCGGACCCATGCTGAATGAGATGGTGTCGGACCATCGAGAATGAACAATTGCTGCCAACCAGGAGGTGAAATGAATGCATTGGGTGGCGCAGTGATTGTGCATGAAGTTCCCGAACAACTGAAAGCAGGGAAGATAGTTCGAGCACCCATTGTATTTCCGTGGGTGCTAGAAGTACCGAATACTAGCGAGATTTTGAAAGTCGAAAGGTCTCCTTGGTGCAACTTGACATTTGTGATAGTGTATTCGCCACCGTAAGCCCAATCAGTATTTGAAATGTTAAAGGTGGGAGGTGTCAACCCTTGAGTGAGGTAGGGAGGGATGTAAACCTGAGCACAAGTCGGTTGCATAATAGACTTGGGAAGTAAATACGGCGTACCTCAACCCTAAACTCCTCGTTAAATCCAGGTGTCTGTGGGTCTGACCCAGAGATCATAACACGGCCATCAGGCAAGAGTGTAGCTTCACTGTGATACATTCTCGGAACGATGGTATTGTTCAAGATCGACATCCGCTGATAGACAGGTTGGGTTGGGTCGTACAGGACGGCGTTCAGGTTGGGATCTGAAGCCAAACCAAAGCCGGCAACACCTGATGCAGTTGAATGTCACAGAAAGCAAAAGCAGGATGTGACTACTCACCCTCGTGTGCTCCATTAACGATCAGGAAAGTCCCATCAGGCAATCCCGCCATACAGGGCATCACACGTGTAGATGGCATTCGTTCAATTGTCCATGTGGCATTTTCGACTTCCGGTTCAATCGAAACGCAATTATCGAGAGGGAATGCAGGACCAGGACCAGTACTTCCACCACATAGCAGAACCTTTAATGGGTCTGTATAAGGTGCATATTGCGGGAAGACAACAGCAGATCCTTCTAACGGATATGTCCGTCCACCGCCAACTAAAACAAATTCAGCATGATGGACGCTACAGAAAGCATAGAAAGAACGCACAATTGTTGACGGCACCAGGCATATTAGGGAGCACCGTAACCGTGTCGAAATTCACCGCATCGATAATACGAGCTTCATTGAAGTAGGCTAGGGGTTTCATGTTAAACTCCGGACCCGAAGAACGAGCTGAGACCGTACCAACGAAGAGATTTCCACTCGGAAGAACGACGACGAAGGGATATAGATTCCAGGGATCCGTCCGATTCAGCCAGTCCAGGTAAACAACTTGACCACCTTCCGGGAAGGGCAAGATTTCCAAGTTGGGCTGTGGAGCAGCGTTGGAACCGGTTTCTCCACCGATAACGAGAATACTGCCGTTGGGAAGCATGGCTGCGGTGGGATACCATCTACCGCGCTGCAATTGAAGCTCGTCGCCATTCTCTTCCCAATCATTCGTGCCATTGACACCGGGAGTCCCGTCTGGAGTATACAAACGGATACCGTAGGTACTATCTGTCCCAATGTTAGAAAAGTGTCCAAACATAACAGCGAAACTAACCAAGAGACCAACCGCCAACATTGATGACACGACCGCCTATATCAGGAAGAACAATACTACCTGAACAGAATACATCTGTCTGCACGTGCATCTCACGCCACATAGCGGAAAAGTTGTTTGACAACGATAGATCAAGTTCGTATGCACCAGTTTCATTAGGGAAACTGAGCTCCAATCAGACTCTGTCAGTGTTGGTAAAAGAAGAGTACATACCCAGTGCCCCACTTCTCGAGGAACGTGACCTTATTGTTGATGCCGAGGGTAATGAGGAGAGGGACAGTAACACTAATGTTAAGTTAGTCTAACTCAAGGATTAACTCTCAACGTACCCTGGGACTAGAAGGAACGGTCATACTCGTGAGTACTACTGAAGTATAACTTACCGAAGAACTAGAAGATCGTCAGACCAAAAGTAACAAAGCAATTGAACACTGACCTCATACCAACCAGTATTCTCTGGTGTGTGCCAAACGTTCCTTGTCTCATTCAAAAAGTATGTAGTCAACCTGAGACCGCCACCGCACAGATGTACAGGGTCACCGGTGCATGAAATGTTACATTCACTATCATCGGTTACGTTGGTCTGCGTCTGGATATCTGTGATATCACCACAGTCTGAGAGAGGAGTCAGCAAACGGAGAAAAACTTCGGAACAGCATACAGCATTCTTGACCATACTCGACTCCAGCAGCACTATAACCGTATGTATCGCAAATGCTGACGCAGGCGTCGACAGTGTTGTTTGTTTCCCAAATTATCTGGTATGGAAGGACGTGTACATCCTGATCCACATAACAGCCAGCATAGGCCCAATCAGTTGGGAGGCTAGTTTTCTGAATGCTTGGAACAGGGAGGACCGTGAGGTTGGAAACGGCCGAGTAAACAGATAGACGATTAGGTCCACCGCATGCCTCGCTACAGTCAATCATCAATAGAGGGTGAGTTGGAATGATGCTAACATACGTCGCGTTGCCAGCGCACCCCATATTACAGGTGCTCTCATCAGCCGTAGCAGCCCCATTGACAAGACGGTTATCGCAAACTGCGAAAGGTGTTCAGTTCCACGATCGGCATATGGTAGATAAATGGAAGATGACACGTACAGCATTGTGTCTGTATAGAGCAAGATAGGTTAGCCACATGATTAGTCACTGTGGAAACATAGACGTACGCTATATTCCATACCCGCAACGGTATAATTTTCAGCAGCACAAGCGGCGACACATGATTCGACGGTGATACTGGTGGTCGCGTCACCTGGATACTCGAATTCGGCGATGCGTCCAAACGCATTGTCGCTACACCACAGGGTTAGGTTGACTTGGAGTAAAGAGAGTCGATTACTCACACCCAGCATCCAGCGTAGTTCCATGGTGCGGGAAGACCAGACGTAACGGGGA
>QLOY01003369.1:0-38761 GCA_003313965.1 Megacollybia marginata
GACAGTTTCTCATTCTCAGCTCTTAGCATAGCATAGCTTACAAACTATGTATTACCAGAATCGAAGGTGTTTGTGTTAAAATGAGGGGTAGCGGGCCTTGCCGGTTGGAAACTGGCCCTCAATGTTTATTGCAAGTCTATATAGGTTAAATACCACTCTATGCAAGTCAATTCAATTTGAATGCAAGTCTATATAGGGATTGAATACTGGTCTGTATAGGCATTTAGGGCTGGTCTATGCAACTGTATACTGGTCTATACAAGTGTGTGAAAATGGGTCTATTTTAGGCAATTTCATGAAAAATGCCATAGTTGAAATTGCAGCACTCAAAAACCCAGGTCCATAAAATTTCAGCAAATTCTAAAGTTAGCATAGTATAGTTGGTAGGAGATGGAAATGCCTTTTTTAACAAGATATAGACAGGTGACAGTTGAAATTGCAGCCTCAAAAAACCTAGGTTCACAAATTTTCACTGTTTTGTACAACTGACCTTCTAGATATGGGCATGTTTATTTGCTCATTTCCTGGCCCATTTTAGCTTATCTCAGCAAACAAATTACATATTCTGAATCATCTACATCATGGCTACCTTTATTTACAAGGTAAACAAAGATAAGCAAAAGATGGTTTGCCTGCCAAAATAAGGTCATGTGCAAATATCAGTGACAGTGATCAAGTATTTAAGTAGTAGGCAAAAGTATACTTAGGCAGGATAACCTGAACCCAAATCAAGGCTTGATTGGTGGGTTTCACAGGTGGAGTATATGGGTATACTGGCCTATAGCTATTGAATAGAAAGTGGACACATGCCTATCAAGGAGTTGTATGTGTCTATTTATATTTTCATTGCCAGCTTTTCACAAATAAAATGCAAATTGTACAAGAACAAGAGCATGTATAGCCAAATGAATGCTACCATTAGAACCACATTGAAATTCTGCATCTGTCCATATAAAAAAGCCAAAAGTTCCCATGGTCACAACTTGCTTAATCTGGGCATGCCCCTTTCAAATGGACATCATCATTAGAACCACATTAAGATTCTGCATCTGCCCATATAAGGAAGTCTAAAGTTCCCACAGTCAAGGCTTGCCTAATAAGGTCATTCTGATCTTCCCCATTGGTGGGGGAGCTATAAGATATTTTCCCCTGATTTTTCTGCATTTTATTCTATTTATTCTGCTTTCTATGCTAAGAATAGGCATGCCAGACTGCCAGACTGCTGAGAACTGCCGCAAACCTGCTGCAAAACTACAGTAGTGGTTGGTAGTTCCTTTTGCAAAAGGCAAATTGGGGTTTTAGCATATTTTTTGCAAAAGAACTACAGCCACAGGTGGTTCCAGATGAGTACCATGATTTTGCTGATGTCTTCTCTGAAGGACTTCCCTCTGCATCATCCTTATGATTTGAAGATCGACATCGAAGATGGCAAAACACCACCTTTCAGCTGTGTTTACCAACTAAGCCCGAGCGAGACCAATGCGCTCTGGAGCTTCCTTGATGAAAATCTCAAGAACGGCTTCATCTGACACCTTAACGTCAAGAATGCTGTTGCCCTGTTGGAAGCATTTCTGCAAGTTTTGGATGAGGAGTCCATCCAAAATCGCATTGAGCATTACCTTAGTCACCAAAGCAAGGAGTGAACCATGTTCGAGCAAATTAAGACCTCAATTCAATGCATTGAGTTACCTGCCATCAGAGCTAGAGATGAAAATTTGCAGGTTGTGAGGGTAGATGAGGATTGGCACCACACAAACAAGATATGTGAACAGTTTGAGGAATTGGAGCATATGTTGAATGATGCTGCAGCTGGGGCATTGGAAGGAAGGGCTGTATTGCAGCAGAGATTTGACAGTCATCAGTTACAGTGCTTACAATGGTAATCGATCAGCATTGTCCTTTTTGCATTGACAAATTCCATCCAACCATAGCTATGTCGAACTTGAACTCTTACATCTCACATTCTTACATCTTGGTCTTGATCCATTCCCCATGGCCCATAGTCCCTGTAAGCCGCCATACAAGCTCATACTCATCTGCGGCTTGGTCCTAACTTTTGTTTCCCCCATACAACTTTTGTGCTTTGATATAATGCGACCTCTACAACGCCGCTGATAAGACTGCTAGTTGGCCAAGGCTGGAAATCTTTCGAAACACCTCCTAAGGCGAATTCCAGGCATCTCCTAATCAAGAGGAAGACCCTCTTAGAGACTAGCCTACAGGTTAGAAGGTACCCCATGTCATAAGAGGCATGTGACGTCGATCGCGGAGTATATCACTCCTGCGGGCGGTCAAATCAGACTTAAGACGAGTTGGCTTGGGCCTAAGGCTTGGTCAATTACTCATCGTCACCTTGACCACAATATACATCACATCGAAAGTCTACAGAACTAAATAGCTGGCCTCCAGTGTCGAAGTCATATCTCTTAGAATGAGATCAGGGATATCTTAAGTTGGTGGGTTTGCTTAGGAGATGATCAATCAGGCAATATGCTGACAGTGTAATGACACCTCATGAGAAAGAGTCAAGAGAGTCCTGACAGTAAAACTTACTACCAGGGACTTTCTAAGAGAATACTGGCGGACCATCTGATAGATGTGTCTCGTTCAGGAGGAGCACAATAAGACTGCCTACTAACTAAGTTGTCTTAGGTACACGAATATGACACCGGCAGTACGCAGCCGTCGCTTAAAGGCAGGATCAACGTGTCATGCCGAGATTACTGGACCAGTTTAACACATTCCTATGACACGGCACTCCAGCAGCAGTAAAGGGATGAGGAATCAGGATGGCACATACACATACTAGTCAGGTGCTTAGAAGGTTCTAGAAGGATTTAGGGAGTATAAAACTGGGAGGAAATGGAGAAGGAAAGCAGAATACAGATGAAGACAGAACAGCGTGTATTTTGCAGGTATATACTACCTTGCATTTTGAACCACCAGACTACATAGCATGAGAAATTGCTGCGTCTAAGACCAACTAGTACTGTTTAGGGAACATTTGCATCGTGGAGTGTCCGAGTATTATCGCTCAGGACATCGTCAACTTGAAGTTAAGTGAACCCAGGGCCAGAACAGTTCCTGCAGTCACTGAAGTAAACTTGTGTGCAAGTCACCGACTTAGTACCTCCTCCTCTCCCGTATCCTCACGGCCACACTCGTTACCATCAGACTTAGTACTGCTTAATAGCCAGAACAGTTCCTCCGCACTTGCCACCACCTGCCCTAAGGTGTCATTCTCCTAAGAGCACCTAAGTCCGCTGTTTAACTACACCGGCACCTAAGCCCGCAGTCTCGCACTCCAGCATCTGAGTACTTCTTAATGGAGTCTCCACTTGTTCTAACAAACACCCTCCTTCATTGTCCCAAACAGTGATCATTGAGATCTTCTAAATTGAAGTCTCACCTGCAACACTTAGGACCTACCTGACGGTCTCCCGCAGAACACTCAGTTTGTCTGAGTCAATCTGAAGCCCATCTAATTGGAGTCTGCCCTAAACCGGCAACTTTCTAATCATTCTCATTTAGTTATACCACTCACGTACTTACAAGGGGATATAACATCTCTGTTACTTAGAAGAAGTGTCAGGGCGGTACTTAGGAGAAGTACTACTTTGAGTGTTGGGTTGTGGGTTGTGGTTTAGTTATCTCGCCTCCTTCGCTTAGGTAGTCTCGTTTCCTCTGTAGCATAGTCGGCTCGCCTTTTCTGTCACTGCACGGTCAGGTTCCCTTTCACCGCAACTAAAATTGTTACTATGAAATCTGACTGTCCAAAATTCCTGTAAGCTTTTGAATTATTGTTTGGATCAACACTGAAATTGTGGATGTAGCTGACTGGAGTGCAGATTGTGCACATCAAATTGCATGTGTCTGCATTTTTGAAGGTAAAAGAAGTCAAGGACCAGAGAGAGGCATTTTTGAAGGCATTTGTCTTGGCCTGGGATATCGAGTGGTCATTGTATCGACCGAGCAAGATGACAGAAAACCAGTATAAAGCTGAAAAGTGTCGTTTGTTCCCTGCTCTTTGTGTCAGGTGCAAACTGATTGTTTATGCTGTCCAGGATTTGGAGAGGTGTTTGAATTGGTTCTCTCTGTTGGCCAAGATGTACAAGAAAAAAAGGGAGAGCGAGAATGTTCCTGCAGAGACCTCTGTGCCTTGACGGGCCAAACCTACAATGAGTGAGCTCATCTTAGGGTCTGTTTAATAACTGTTGTTAGCACCAGACTATTGATTTGACTGGAGACAACGACTAGTATCTACATTAGTATCTACAATTCTACTTTATGTCTTGTTCAGAAATATGATGCAACGGAACGAAATTTTTCTTGCTTGAATCTACATGTGTGGCAACAATTATAAAATAGACTTCAATTAGGGTTTCATTAGCATTTCCACAGGTCAACCAACTTTGGTTCCAGCTTAGAATAGACCCACACTTCTTTCACTTCCAGTTCTATGAGTGAGGCACAGGACAACAACAGTGGTGTACTGGCTGTTGAATTGTAAGACACACTTGGAGTTTGCCTTTGACTTACCTTCTGTTTTCCTTCAAAATAGACGTCCATTTAAAAAGGGCTGGGTTAATGTTACAATTTCCCCTCATTTTAGTGCTCAAACACGTGCCCTATCAGAACCCTATTTCATTTTACTTTCATATCACCTTATCTTTCATTTCCCTTATCCGAATCTCTTAAATTAACTTCTGATAGCTTATCACAAGACATGTGACTCAGATAACTTATCTTTTTCCCTTGTTATCTCCTTGTTCCACTTATGCTTACTCGTCAACCAGATAACTACCTAGTATTTAAACCTTTAGTTATTCGTTGTATTCTTTAGTTTTGGTATTATAAGATCTACCGAGTCTTTGAGTGGCCTGATAAGCTCTCATTTTGCTCATCGCCTTACAAAATACTAAAACTAACCAAATTCACTCCACTTGACTCAGTCGAACGACGAGCTGTTAAGCTCATTGACATCTACGGCATTACACACATCGTACTAACCATCTACCTTGCTCTCGCACTCTACACCTATTGCAGAATCCTTTGCAATTGCATCAGTTAACACTGTCGCATCAACTGACACTTACACATTCGACGACAGTGCTACATCAGAGAAACTTGTTTGTGAACTCTCATCATCTTACTGGAAGTACCATTGGCTAGTGGGAAGTTTCCATAAGATAGACGAAAGTAAGCGAATCAGAGAACACCGATAAAATTGCTAACAGCTTCCAGTGAACCAAAACCCATATACAGAAGCTGAGGTACAGAGGAAACATTGAAACAACAAGATCCTCTGACAACACCACCAAATCCAATTCAATTCAAACTTCACTCCATATATCAACACACATCGAAGGCTTAACAAATTAATCCAACACCACACCACACCATTCGATTACACTCCCAGCCATATCAGCTGAATCTTTTACACACATATTCTCACACAGGACTGGATTGAAAGGCGAAGAAGCTATGCAGACGCTAGCACTAACACAGACATTAAGGAATACCGAGACACAAGTGTTGGCAGCGACATTAAGGATTACATTTCATATACATCAGCAGCAACAATCCTCAACGCACAGAAACGACTAATTGAGCTCGCATGAACGCAGCACAGTGAAATATACACAGACACCGGAGTAAACACAGACATTAGCTTTGGATTTGACATAGCAGTGTGGGAGGAACCATATCAGTATACCGACCTGTGGGACAAAGACACTGACTCAACTGAGACAGTCGAACTACCACCACGGCTTCCCAAACACAAACAAGAAGACGAAGAGACACTAGCATGCTCTCTCAAACAGAGAACCGATTAGTAACACAAGCACAACTTGAGGACTGGTTTATCACCAGTTGCGAACAATATAGTACCCCAAATAAACGACTTTTATTGATGTGGAATCTTTTCAAACTCAGTGTTAGGAAAAGCAAACATTACCTCGATGTGGCAAGAGACTTCTCTGCCTACAAAATAATAAAGGAAGACGAGGAAAAAATATTTGAAGACATTTACTCCAGAGACAACAATGCTCTCTTAGAGCCGCACACACTTGAACAATCACTCCACACTCTATACAGAGTGCTTACATACAATAGCTCAACCTACAACATCCACTCTGATCCAACTAGTCCGTGGGCAGACACCAATTTCACCTCTGCTTGACTTGACCCGGTACATCAACAGCATATACGGACCAGATCACTTTGTAACCCACGTACAAGCAGACAGATCATACCACATTTATCGCAATGTGTACGCCGGATATATCCCAGACATCCGATACGACCCAGAAAGAAAATGTTTTGAACCAAAAGATGTTATCATCACAACAGACTTTCTCAAAGAAGCACTAGAGGAATACCAATTCCTTGACACCTTTGCGGAAGATCCCGAAGATATCCCAGTACCCTTTGAAGAAAGCTTCTTCACTCCACCCGAATCACCACAACCCAACACACCAAGAGTTTCTTTTAAAGAACTCACACCCGAACTAGAGACACTACCCGAACTCCCATTCGTTCAGAAGGAACCAGTAGAATGTTCTACATCAAACACGAAATCAATTCCTCAACACCAAACCTTACAATCTACTTGATCTTCCCTTCACATTAAAAATCATCTATCATGACAGACACCAACACACCAATGCCTTCAACATCAGGGAAAGCCCCAGAAATAATCCTAAACACCATAGAACCTCCATACTACCTTCCCAAAGACCATGATGGAGCATGCCTCATGAAGGAGCTAACATTATACGTGTCTTGATGAATGGGAGGAACCCGATTCGTCCATATCCGAGGAGAATCGCTTGACCCAGCGGTTTACGAGATCCACACAGAAGTGAAAGACTACGAGAAATAGTGAACATATTCAAATCAACAACAGGATACATGGGAACCATTTTAGCTAAAGCACAGGAGGGAAGAAGTACCCTAATTGTAACCCCTGACGGAATTCCCAAAGACCCAAAAACTGATACAACCCTGACAAACACCGTAACAACTCCTGCCCATAAAATCAAAATCGCCAGACCACCCCGATTCACAGGCGACAAGAGAAATTGGGAAGGATTTATCTTGGCAGTCGACACCTATCTCATGGCTTATGAAAACGAATTCAAAGACGACGAACTAAAAATATGGTTTGTCATATCTTACTTAGGCATGGAAGATGGATCACCATGTGTCGCTTCGGACTGGCTCCGAAACTAGAAGGAAGCAAACTCCTATAATGGCCTCCTTCATGCAAATGACTTCAAAAAATTCATTACAGATTTCAAGGAAGCTTTCGAGGACCCAAACCTGAAAGTTAACACTGCGAACAAACTCTGACACCTCAGACAAGGGAAGGACACCTTGACTGAGTACTTCACCAAGTTCAAACTCAAAGCTGCCACAGCAGGATACCGAAAGCTAGATGCTGTCCTCATTGATTTCCTTAAAAGTCAAGTATGACAGGAGATATGTGCAGAATTGTACAGAGGAGGAATACCAATTCCCACTAAATACCCTGAAATGAAACAGAAGCTGTACAATATCGAGATGGCACTCGAAGAGGAAAAATCGAGATTGAATGCCTTTCACACCGGAGCATCCATACCACTGTGATGACAAACACAATCCAACAAATCCAAACACATGACAACTGCATGAACATACGAAGGACAAGGACAACCCATGGACATCAGTGTAGGACAAACCAAACGACTACTTGAATGTCGTCACTGCAAGAAACAGGGTTATCACATCTCCAAAAACTGCAAAGGAGAATGTCCAGATTGTCACAGCAAACACCCTGGACAGTGGTGTAACCTCAAACCACCACCTTGACGACCTTTCACCACACGCACGTTGGACCTTATAGACTTCTCTAAAATCACAGATGAAGAAAGAGAGCAGCTAGGAAAAGCTGCGGGTTTTCAAATGGGAGCAAAGTAGACGCGACTTTGCCATCCCCCGGTCAGGACTCTTATGCACACAATTCTTGTCAAACTTGCCCCAAGGCACTGTATAATAGAAATACATTTTCTTCACATGCACAAGAGTCTAGCGTCAAAATGGATAAACGGAAGACAATGATTGAAGAAGTCGAAGATGAAGAGTCTACTTCTTCAGGTCACTTCCAGGAACAACCAAAAGAAGAAAAGAAGCCAAAACCTTTCTCATCATTATGGGTTCTATCACAATTAAGAAGTCGAGCGGCAGAAGCAGGAATAGGAACATTAAAACAGTGGGCACACAATCAGAAACAACGAGAAGTTGACAAACATCTCATCCAACTATTACTAAATATCCCCACCAACGAAGCCCTGGACCACCTAGAAGATCTTCACAAACCCAAGCGATTTATTTTCAGAACCACGAGAGCAAATCAAGAACTAAACATACAAATCGAGCTCTAAGATCTAGAGAAAGGAACCAGATATCAAACCCAAGCACTTCTTGACAGCGGTTGTACAAGCAGTTGTATCAGTCAACACTTTGTGGAGGAAAAGAAGTTAACTCTACACAAATGGGAACACCCAGTCTCTGCATATAACATGGACGGAACTGAAAACAACAATGGAAAGATCACACACTATGCAGAAATACAGATGACAGTAGGAAAACATTCTGAAGTCTGAAAGTTCACAGTCACCAATTTAGGACAATCAGATGTTTTCCTTGGACACAAATGGTTAAACTTCCACAACCCTGAAGTTGACTGGACCACTGGATCATTACAATTCACCAGGTGCCCCACTGTGTGTGGATACACAGAAACAGAAATGGAAGACGTGGAAGATGGAGACAGGATTTGGATGAAGTACCCAAAGCTGCCTCGCAAAGTTCAAAGAAACAAAGCCTTTATGCGAGCTCATCAATCCATCTCCAACGCATTAGCAGAAGAATTTGAGAAAAACAAAAAAACAGACCCCGTCCCAGAACAATACAAAGGATTCAAAGAAGTCTTTGAAAAAACTGAATTTGACACACTACCACCAAACCGACCATGGGATCACGCTATAGAACTAAAACCAGGTTCAGAACTGAAAGGGTGTAAGGTATACCCTTTAAACCTGGAAGAACAAAAAGAACTAGATGTGTTCCTCGATGAACATCTTTGTACTAGTCGAATTCAACCCTTCAAATCCCCCATTGCCTCACCTTTCTTCTTTGTCAAGAAAAAAGATGGAAGACTAAGACCAGTACAGGATTACCAAAAACTCAATGACATGACCATCAAGAATCGATATCCTCTTCCCCTGATTCAAGAACTCGTGAACAAGTTAAAAGGCACTAAGTATTTCACTAAACTTGATGTACAATAGGGATACAACAATGTATGAATCAAAGAAGGAGATGAATGGAAAGCAGTGTTCCTAACCAACCGTGGACTATTCAAACCATTACATCAGGAAAAATCCTTTTTGACCTGAGTATCTCCAGGTTAACCCACAGAGCATCTAGGTTAACCTTGGAGTGTATAAGTTAACCTATATGCTCTGGGGTTACTGTGGGTTGACCTGGGGATGCACAGGTCACCCAGGTCACTCAAGGTCAACCAGGATCAACCTGGGTTGCCTTTAGCCTCATTTGGGCATAAGCCCCTCATTTTCAGGTTTACTGGGTCAAGCCAGGTTAGGCACAGGCTTCACTAGGTTTGGTATAGGGCAACACTAGGTTTCACACAGGCTTACACAGGGCTAGGTAAGGGCTAGGTACAGGCTCAGCTGGGGTCTTACGCTTTTGTGTGAGGTATGGTAAATGCGGTTGGATCGAAATTCTGCAAAATATCTAAAACTTTATATAACTAGTAGGAGGCCTCCTTGCTTGCTTGAACGTCTTGGAAATGAATAGGGGCTGGTGCCCTCAAGCTGTTGTAGAGTAAGTTACTGTTGAAGACTGATGAACCAAATATACATTGCCTGCTTCCATAACCAGCTACCTAAACCTCCCATGAACTTGCTTGAAAACTGCTTGCTTGAAAGCTTCTCATGGTAATGATACAAGGAGCAAAAAACTGGCCCAAAGAGTGTTTCTTTGAAGTGATTGGGTTGGCGTCACCCACTAGTGAACTGCATAAGGATGGAGTGGATCTAGAAAGTGTTAACTTTGTTGATGACGAAAGTTGACTTACCACAGTAGCAGCAAAGCACTGCATTATCCTGGTCACCTGCCTTTCATAGCTAAGATATTGGGTGACCTCGCTGGTATAGTTGTGATGAATGAGAGAGCTGGAGAGAACTTCTATGATAACCTGGGAGGCAAAAGGCTGGACCAATTCTCCTTCTTTCCATTTTGACAGATCTGAATCCTGAAAAAGTTCAGATAACTTTTGAGCATAAAGTAGGCTTATCTCTACTGAAAAGCCCCGATGAAGATAGCGATTATGCTCCAAGAGCCAATTTGCTCTCTGAGCTACAAGAGAGGGATCCTCAGCTATCCAAACCCTCAGTTAAGGATCTCAAGAAAGAAATAATACCTAAGCAACAAGTAACAATGATGACTGGAGTGGCATTGTCTCTGTAGATACGTCGAGTGCTGACTGCTGCGTATCTACACTAGAGCAGTTGATAAACTGTATGCTGAGCATAAAAGAAACACTCACAAAACTTGAAACCTTCTGAAGAACCATTTCACTGGCTGTCAAAGTGAGACCTTGGCCAATGCATGTTCCTTGTCAAGTTTTTTAACCTCTGCAAGATATTCCCCCACTACGTCTATGATGTTCCTATAAAAGGGGGACTCCTCTTCCCTGTGCGTGAATGTATGGTTGGGAAAGGGCATGTCTAACAAGGTAGAGTAAACTATAGCCTCTTTACCTAGGGCGACAAAAAGAGACTAGTCTCTTGATCCCCAAGTATTCGAGCTTGGCCTCGCTGACCTTGCCTGACACATCTATATCATTATGTTCTCATTGTTTCTGCAAGGACGGCTAGAGGTAGCAGCAGGAGAGTGGGCTAGCTTCTGTTTGTTGGGTGGAGGTGTTTGTGTTTTGATCTGCATAGTAATTGGTTAAAAATACCCTCCTGAATATAAACATACCCTGTTGTCACCTTCGCTATCGTTGTCTTGCTATTTGAAGTGATTCAAACCTTGGGCTTAATAAGGCGATGACTGATACATACATTTATCTGGGCAGGAGTGTCATCCTCTCCAGATGAAGCAAAATAGTCTTGACCTTCCTCTGGTAACTCTGAGTAGAGTTAGTTCTAAGCATTGTTGGAAGAAACATTACCAGGCTTTTCCAAACTATTGTACCCCTCACTGTCTTCACCACTAGGGTCTCTGTTTTGCATTGGTGGCTTCAGGGTTTCAAATAACCTGTTATATACTTTTTGAGTATGCTTATCCATGGTGCCTGGTGGGTTAGGAATGCAAAAAGCTCCGCTTCGCTTCAGCTTTTTGGCTTCAGCTGGCGTGGAGTGAGTATGTATTTCACAACCTAAAAGTATACCTTTTCCAGCTTTAATCGCTTCATCTTTTCCGTCCTTGCCTTCAAACCCTTCCTCCTCCATCGGGACTTCTAATTTGTGGTCAGTGCATTTAACTTCATTGAAAAGAACCCTACCACCCTGCTGCACTTCTGCTCTCTGCTGCTTAGCCTGCCATATAGCCTTAACCCAGTCCAAAAATGATTTAAAATCTTGGAACGATTTTGGTGCGGCTATGTAGAGCTTGCCCTTGAACAGACAGTGGACCTCTTTGCTTTTCTATAACGTGTGTCAGTATGCATCTAGTTTTCTGACTTTCCCTACCTCATGCTTTGTCCCAGCGATGTCAAAAGGCTTTCTGATTTGCTACAACCCGTTAGTTTCTTGATGGCCTCTGAGACTTTGCTTACTGCATCAGTGCCTTTTCCCTGGTACAGTGGCAAAGGAGTCCATAAACCGTAAAGCTCAACGTTAATCCAATTCTTCTGAAATAAATCAGCTAGGCCAAATACAAAAACAGATTCCTGACCTTCACCCTGGGTGGCATTGTGTTTCAATTTTACAATGGGGAATTGCACTTAAGAGCTTTAACTTGATTAGGATAACTTGTAAAGAACCCGTAAATGACGGTTGGGGAGAGGGGCGACAAAAGAAGGGTACAAGAGAAGGGATATTAATCAAGAGTCAGGCCACGTAGAAGGGGCTCAAGGGTGAGACAGCTGATGAACCAGGTTTTTAAACCCCAGTCTGCACGTGAAACACATGACTTAGACACATAAATTAGCTAACTAGGTAACAATTTTGGGCCCACCCCATTTGCGTCTCCACCCAATCCTTTCCTGCCTTGTCACTGTACAGGACCAAGGAAGCTCTTAAACCCTTAAAATTAAAATTAAAATGTATGATTTCCCCCGAATGAAAGACCATCAAATCTCCTTCTTTTAAAGGAAATACCAAACCGGGCTCGTAAAGGCATAGCTCTCCCCCTTCATGCTCTCTCAGGATTAGAAGTGCGCATGCAGTCAGGTCCTGCGTGTCTCTATGAGCCTTTGTCACAACATTGAAATTAACGACAAAGCCAGCGAAAGGGTAAGCAGGGGCTGTGCTCAAGACATTGGCATAGACCCTAACCTCATCGTAAATGTCAGGCAAATGTGCTTGCAACTTGATCCGAATCCAGTTGAAAACATTTTTGAAGTTATTGCTTAAGGAGTTGTACACCTCTGGGTGGCATTGGATGTCAGCAGATGGCTGCAGCGTGAACTGAGTACTGTTGGTTCTGGTTTTACCTTCAACTCTCAGTAGTTGGGGGTGTATACCTATGGGTGTGTTGTGACCCTTCTGAAGTCAGCTGCCTCTGCTGCTGCAAGAAAAACTTACTTGTGTTATGTTGCGGGCGTAAGTGGAGAAATGAAAGGAAGGAAATGTGGAAGGACCCTCCCTACTATCCTGTTCTGTCCAGAACATGCTTCCAAATCCTTCAACTGCTGTTTTGAGGGCTAGAGTGAGCCCTTGCTTTAGGTGGAGAGGCATGTCTGCGGCTACGTAGGCTAGAAGTTTCTGATGTGTGTCAAGAATCTTCAAGGACCCTCTAAGATCACTTAACAGAAAGAAATTGTACGGCTTGGGTCCTTACCCTTCGAAAGCTTCGCGAGGAACTTTGATGTAGGTACCCTCTTGTTTTGATCCCTTATCAAGGTACATTTGCCTTAGCTATTTAAAGTCAGAGGGTTATACTTAGACTGCAGTAACTGTACCCTTGGGATAAAAGCAGCGGCATCTGGGGTATCTGCACCCCCTGCTCTAACCCTTTCTCTTTCCATCCAGTCTGCTCTCTCTTCCGGCCGCTATTTGCTTCTAGGGTAAGGGATTTTTTTATTTGAGGGTTGAACTGGGTTGTAACCAGATTGAATGGTCTGCATGTGTTGTATGATCCTAGAGATTGCAGGAGACACTGGTAGATAAGCTTTTGAGCTAACAGCAGGTGAGGATGCAGGTGAGGATGCAGGTGAAGATGGAGGAGAGTAAGATGCTGAAGAGGCCCGCGAGGGTGAAAGGTTGGCACAGGAAGGCCTCCAGATTACATAATTTCAGGGTATAAGCTGAAAAGAGCTATTCAAAGTTATTAGGCCCCCATTCCCCTAGCTAGCCACTTACCTTTGTTTAACCTTATCGAAGAAGATGTCCATGGTCTCAATACATATGTTCGAAGTTGAATTTTTGACCCGACAAAACTGTTTCAAAGGGAATAGCATCTTAGAGGTGGTATAGAAATAGGATCAGGATACGCCTCACTTCTGAGCCCACGGCCCTAAACTGTCGTAAATCTGGGTTGCGTTCGTGTGGGGATTTTTGCTAGTTACCCTAGTAAAACTTAGCCTTAATCTCTAGAAGGTAAGGAAGCTTACGTGCCTGTCTAGATATTGAGCTAACTCAATCTGGGCCAAGGCCTGCCTAAACAACTGAACCATAGTTGCTTTCCCCGATTCTGCGCATCTATGCACCACAGCCTCTAGTGAGTCAGAATCCTCTGAAAGGAACCAGGCTTCATGGTGAAACCCGGTTGCCAGGTCACTCAACCAAGCCCCACTAACCTCAGGCACCTGGGAGACCTGGGCATTATAAATAATGCCACCTAAAAATTGCCTACCCCTGGAGTCCTTCTCGTAGAAGGGATCTGCCACTTCTTGCCATTGGCGTGCTGACGGCCAGAGCTTCTGACCCCCTCAGACACATGCTCCCTTGGCTCAAGCGGGTTTTCCCCCTCCTGGTGGCCCTGCAGGGTACAGTTGGAATCTGAGGAGGGAAAAAAAAGGGAAAGAGAGCCTGAGATGCGACATCGAAAGGGGTAGGTATGGCCTGCGAGGCAATCCGCCGGCGTAGCTGTTGGATTGTGGGTGGCAGCTGGAGTCTGTCTTCCTCCAAAGTGTGCAAAAACCTGACCAGATCTAACAACTCTATACTCTGGAGTGCAAAAGAACTCGTTACAGGGGGTATTGAGGGAATGAATTTCGATACGATAAAACAAACAAACCCCAGGCACATGGCTCATGACCCAGTGTGCACCAAGCCCTCATTTCATGTGACACAGAAACACACCTCTTGCCCCTCTAAAAAGCCTTTCTAACTGGATATATCCAGTTATAAAAAAGCCTCAGAGCATGGTTCTATCCAGGGCCAACAAAAAGGCTTGCTCAATAATATGCTACTATAAATAAACCAGTGCGCCCTAGCATGCCCCCGCTATTTATTTGTCTTTGTTTGGAATTAACAAAACTCACTGCTGGGAGGCCACACAGCAGCTTGTGCAGCCCTGCTTGATCCGCAGCCTACCACACTCAAATTCCATGCATATTAGAATTATGAAAATATATTCCATGTAAATTGCCACCAGGGTGGCTGGATTCAGATAAAAAAACACAGAAAATCAAATTTAATTAAATCCTACTAGCTAAATTCCTCGTAAAATACTGGAACAAATGTAAGGAACATGTCCCATGTTAATCTACATCCAGGTAAGCACAAGCATACATATTTACATACAAATGCGATAGCAGGGACAGAGAGGATGCAGTTCACATATTTATGATTTGGGAATAGGGGTTACTTGTATATTGGTCGTTGCAATAGGTCGAATGAGATGGCAAATTTACAGGTTTAGGGTTGTCATGGTACATTTGCGAATAGCAACACTGATATTAATGAGAGATTTGTTGTTAGTGGTGATTCATTGTTGTTTGGTATGGTCTACATAGAACGTTGGTCAAGGTTTACCTGTGCAAGAAAAACAGACAACTCACCACTGGGATTGGTTCCGTTGTTGTTGACAGGGATTCAGTTCACTGGGATTCGGTGTTGAATGTTGAAGGATGACATGGTGACCAGTTTTTAATAACCAGTCATCTTTGGTCGTGCACAGGATGGGTTTATTTGAGACTACCAGGGAATCCTGACCTATATAGTTGTATTTAGAAGGGAAAAATGAAGACCGACATTACTGACAGGGTTTTTGAGTGCGAAGCGCCTAGGTGCTGAATAAGCACCAGGGCAGATTCACTCTAAAAAAACTTGGTCACAGTGGTGTTTAGATATTGGCTGCTTGTGGTTTAGGGTGGTGATATAGCCTATATAGTACTTACCCTGTCTGTAGTTTCTAGCTCGCTTGATTAAATGAAATTCGATTTTTTGCCAAGTACATCTGCATGCAAAAACTAAATCCAGCAATTATGTGCCATTAATGTCATTCCACATCAAGTGAACAAATATCTACAGCATCTTAGGTATATTTCACCACATAACAATCATTAAAAAGGAACAGAGAGCTGCGACAGAGCTGCAACCAAATGCTGCTGATGTTTTATTTACTAGTATTTATTTAAGACATGCCACATGAGGTGTGAGAAAGCCCTGACCTATCCCGCCCTACTGCACTGCTGATTACTAAGGTTTTTGGGTGGCTGTGGATCTAATCACACAGGAGGTTTTTTTCTAAGTGGTTACAACCATGTCGAAAAGCCTTTTTTTAAGGGCATGGCCTGGAAACTGCTCTAACACCTACAAAGAATATGAAACCGGAAACAGAGTGGTGATCATGTCGTGATGCCCAGTCTGAATCCGAGTAGCCAACAACTGATGGCTCTTTACCACCGATGACCAAATGATAGTTCTTTGTCGCATAGAGGTAACTCAGAACTCAGTTGGCTGCTTTAAGATGCGTTGTTTGTGGTGCTTCAAGGTGTTGGGAAAGAGTCGAGATGCTGAACATGATGTTGGGATGAGTCATGTTGGCTGGGTACATTACTGATCTGATTATTTCCCTATAGTGTGATTTCTCAGAAGGAGAAAGGAATTTTGCAGATACATGTGGAGCATCAGGGGATAGATCAACGGCTGGTTCTAGAGGTGTGCTAACAGGTCGCATGGACTGGACATCGAAGCATGTTGCGATCTTCTTAATGAATGCTTTCTGTCCAAGGGAGATGGTTCTGTTGGTATAATCACAGACTATACTCATGCCAAGCAACCAGTTAACTGCCCCTAGGTCAACAATCTTGAACCAATTGTTGAGCTTGGTTTTGAAGGTGTTTGCAATCGACTGATTGCTAGCAACAATGGTGAAGTCGTCCATGGCAATGCCAACAATGATGAACTTGTCAGCGCTGGTGATCTGATAGAACACGGCCTCATTGGAAATCGAAACGGTGAACCCTATATCAAGGAAGAACCTTTTCAGTTCTTGATACCACTTGTTGGCTCCCTGTTTCGTTCCATAGAAGAGACAAAGCAACCTGCACACGACATGTCCATTGGCTATGAGTAGTGGTAGAATGATTTGAAACTTCTCATAGGCTGGTGGCAGATCCATGTAAATGATCTCCATTTTGTCCAGATGCCCGTTAAGGTACGTGTTCTTCACGTCACATTGATCAATGACTGCAGCCTTGGCTGCTCCAATGACTAATATGATGCGGAGTGACACTGGTCATATCATTGGAGCAAAGGTGTCATGGTATTGAACTCCTGCAATCATGTTATAACCTTTTGCAGTGACTCTGGACTTATACGACTGTATTTCGCCATCAGGACCAGGTTTGCGATGTAGAACAGCCTTGAAACCTATTACTTTAGCATCCTTGGAAGGATTGATGAGCTCAAAGGTGTTGAAGTTTTCAAGGGAGGTAAGTTCTAAGTCATATGACGCATACCACTTGTCTTTATCATCACCATTGAGTGCTTCTTTGAGTGTAGGTTCTTCCACTGCACTCAGTGCCCACTCCATTACAGCCATGAACCATTCATCGGCTTTGAGGTCTCCCCCTGACTCTAGTAAGTCTTTGAAATCGATACCACTTGCCACGTTTCCCCATGCAGCTTTTCGTAGGGCAGTTTCATTCATTGCCCCTGGTGCTGGTCTGGGTCGTTTTTCTAGTACTTGTTCAGCTGGAACTGGGTTTACTTGTAGTGGTTGAGGTGCTGGTGGAGGACCAATTTGGTCATTGAGTTGGTTTTCATTGGGATTTCTTTGTTGGTCGGGTGAGTTTTCAGCTTCGTCTACTGATGATTCTATGTCAGTTAGTGGGCCGTTGAACGGGTCTGATGGTTGTGAAGTTGGAGGCTTTTTGCTGGTAGGGAGACTCAGCTTGGGCATATCAGTCTTCCCCTCAAGGTGAGTCGTCTCCATTTCTCCGAAGTTGTCTTTGCTGAGTGCTATGTTTCTTTCAACAGTGATTCTTTGTTTCATTGGCCAGTAGACCCTGTAGCCAACTGATTCATCATCTATTCCGACGAACATCCCTTTTCTTGCTTTAACAGCAAGTTTTCCTTCTTGTTTTACCTTCACCCATATGTCGGATCCCCAAATGGGTACTCCAACTAGGTTTGGTTTTTCACCTGTCGCATGTTCATGTGGGGTCATCGCCGCCTTCAATGCTCGTGTCATTGTGCGGTTTCCTATCCAGATGCCATGGTTTACAGCCTCTTTCCATAAATATGGTGGGGCTTTTACTTCGAACATCATGTTCAAGGTGGGTTCAGTTTGCTTGTTCTGCATCACCTCTTGACTGAGGAGAACCATGGACTGTTAGATGGTGAATGGTACTGTTGCATTTGAGGTGAGATTTGAATCGTTTGTCAAGGAATTCATCTCTGCAGAAGATTTTTATAGCTTTCATGTTGTGTTGTACCTTTGCCCATGATTCGTAGTTGAGATAGTTGTTGAACACCTCGGATTTATGCTTTAGGAAAGCCACCTTCTCTTCATGGGTGTACTTATCCTGAAAGTTCATGGTATAGTGTTCACCTGTGAGTGCTTTGACTCTTGCAGGCCCCCACAGATTGCATACCACCTTGTCACCATAGGCTTCAGCTTTCGGGGCTGTCAAAACCTTGGGAAAGGGTTTTTGCGGCATCTTGGCTTCTATGCATGGCTTACAGAACTCTGGAACTGAGTTCTCATGAAGTTCGTAGCTGGTGATCATTCGATTTTTCACCATCTGGCGAAGGTAATTGTGATTGGCATGAGTGAAGATCTTGTGGAGTTGAGTGATGGTAACTCATTTCGACGAAGTTGCTACATTCGCAAATAGGGTGGTATTGGTGCTTTGATGGTGTTCATCTGTTACGTGATAGAGTCTGCATTTGAGAGGTATGATTCCGATGATTTTCGTCTTTGGGAATCTGATGTAGCATATACCATTGCCTATCTCTAGTTTGTATCCTGCCTTATCGAGATGAGAAACTGATACCAGAGTGAATGCCATCTTTGGTGAGTAATATGTGTCCTTCAAAGTTATTGGTGTTGGCTTTTGGCCAGGTCCCATCAGGAATTTGGTTTGAAAATCTCCTCTTCCAAGGGCTCAAAATGAATTGCCATTAGCGGTCCATATAAGTGATGTGTCACTTGAAGCGAGTTCTCAAAGGTTGATGAACTTGCTTCTTTCAGCTGAGAAGTGGGCACTCACACCCATGTCTAGGATTTCACCTTGACTTGCGGGTGATGCAGTGTTGGCAGTGTCAGGTACTGTGAGGTTAATGAATTCAGACGTGCACATCAATGCATGGGTGGGAAAGACTGGTGGTTGTGACCAGGCTAGTGCTGCATGCTCGCTGTCAGTGGTGATTGACTCGTCATCACTGTCTCTTTCCTTTTCCTTTTTACCCTTGTCCACTTCTTTCAGTTTCTTTTGCTGATTCTTCCACCATTTAGGTGCATTATCTACTTGCCCACCTCCTTCAGCAAAACACTCATCTGCTCCATGGCCCTTTTTCTTGCAGTTCTTGCAAGTTTTCTTCTTCGAATCCTTCTGTTTCCCTTTGGCTTTGAATTTCTATTCCTTAGCAACCATTGCCATGCCCTCCATTAGTTGTTCAGCATGTTTGGCGACTTTGTTGCCTTTCCATTGGGCATGGATTCGGTTGATTAGGGAGGATGGGGTTAAGGATTTGCCTCCTGTTTCCATGACAACATCAATTGACGTGAAGAGGTTTCGAAAAGATTGAATGTAGGACATTGACAAGTGAATGTAGGAGCAGTAGGCTTCATCTGTGAGTGACATACCCATTTCACTGAGGAGCTCATACATTTCTGCCATTCGGGCTGTGTGAGTTTCAATATCATCATCTTCTTCTGGATTGAACCGAAGGAGTTGAAGTTGCGTTAGGATGTCAGTTGCTACTAGCGAGCCCTGCTTTTCACAGATTTGGGTGAGTTTCTTCTAGACATCCACTGCTGTGGGTTCTCCTTTGATTTAGAGAAAGATTGACTTGCTGATGGTTTTGTAGATTAGTTCTTGAACCTGCACTTCACACCTGTCATAATCGTCAATCTTGTCTTCATGTTTTTCAACTTCTTCGTCAGTCAATGGCGCTGTTGCTTATAGTTTATACCAGGCTCCATTTCATTCTATTAACACCACTGGTTTACGTGCAGTCCCCAGTGCATGTCTTTTCAGACCCTTCACCACAAAATAATTAAAGGATCCTTCCTTGTAGGTGATCCAATTCAATTTGTCTTCAGCGAGCTTTGGTTGGTTTGCAACCTTCACAGATGAGGTACTGTCAATCTCAGCAGGCCCATAACCTGTAGTGATAGCAGGGTACCGAGTGGCAGTGAGTCTATACAGTTAACAAGGGAACCTCAGTCGTGGTCGAGAGACTATATTAAACTATACCTATACAGTTAACAAGGGACTATGAGCTATCAACGTGTGTAAGAGAATATAATGAATGGACTTACACCTCAGTTGTGGTCGAGAGACTGAGGTGTTGACATCAGCTAAGAGAAATATATGGTACGATAAACACATAAAGGTGGGTGTCCTCAAATAGAGTCGTATTAACACTTAACAGTCTTTACCTATCATTGAAATGTATGGAACAGCTATAGAGGACCAACAGGCATATGCACTTCCGAGTCCTGACTTCAAATCCAAACCCAAACTTGCCGACAACTCTGACTCAAGTGACTCTGAATCCGATTCAGATTCAGAGGTCGATTCCAACTCAAAACAAAACCAATGTTCTGGAGCCTCTGAGCCCCCACCACTGAAGAAGAAGCAGGTGAAGGAGAAAGAAAGCAAGAACAAAACAGCAAAGAAGCATTCGTCTGTGGGATCTGACCAGAACAAGAACCAACCACGGAAAAAACACCACAGAGAGCCTTTGCCAGCTCAGTTGGATGCTCGACAGCCTTCACCAGCTTAGGTTGATGCTCTACAGCATCCCACACCCTGCTTTGCAAAACATCCCCATTGACCCAGCACTTCTCCATTCCTCAAACCTCCCCATTGACCCTGTTATCTCAACTTCCATGGCTCAGCTTAGACCTGATGAGCCCTGTCACGATCCGGCATTTACTCTACTGAACCCACCAGTTCAGCCACCCAACAAACTGCACTCACATTACAGACCTGTGTTTTCTCCTGCTATTGGGTGGGATGCTTGCTCAACCTGGCCGCCATGGTTCAAAACTGTACATGCCTGCCCTGACAAGCTTGCTTTACCCCCATCATACAAAACTCTCCTCAACACATACACTCTGTATGAGGCTCGACATGGTTTTGAGTGGCATCAGGGTCCCAGCGAGCTCAGTGTCACCAGGCATCCCCATGAGATCAGTCTCTGGCTCGGAAAACTGCTTCTCCAATTAAGTGCAGTCTTTGAGATTATATAGAGGAATTCTGGTCTTGGTGGAAGGATTCGTAGCCTGAATGGTGACTTTGCAGTGATGAAGGGCAGCTGATGACGGAGGTGCATCATCGTTTTAGTGGGGACTGGGCATGTCTCGATCACAGCGGGCAAAATGGCTTTGTTGTATATGTGGCATGTGCACAAGGTTTAGCCCATTCTCCCCATGAGCCATGGGCATAACCCATTTATTAGTACCCACTGCAGTGGGATGTTGGCCAACAGCCCACAACTATATGGATATAATAGTACTAATATAAACCCACTAATAGTAGCCATGGCCAAGCAACTATAGTGGGCATAACCAATTATGGTACTACTATTATATAATTACTGCTATTAATAGTAAATAATACTAATAATATAACTAATAATAGTTGTAAGCATATTAATAGTAAATGATGCTTACTATACTAATAATAGTATGGTTAGGTTAGGTTAGGGTAGTTAGGATGGTTAGCAGGTTAGGGTTACAGTATATTATATTCAAGGCTGCAAATGCAGCTGATAATACTAATAATACTAATACTAATGTTAAATACTAATAATAATAATACTAATGTTAAATACTAATAATAATAATAATAAAATTATTACATAACTATTACATAATAGTTATGCCTTAATATGATATAATGCTTATATAAGCTGTCCTAAGAATAGAACCTGGGCTCTATAGAGCAGCCTGTCCTAATAATAGAACCTGGGCCCTATAGAGCTGCTTGTTCCAATAATAGAACCTGGGCCCTATAGAGCAACCTGTTCTAATAATAGAGCCTAGGCCCTATAGAGCAGCCTGTTTCAATAATAGAACCTGGGCCCTATAGAGCAACCTGTTCTAATAATAGAACCTAGGCCCTTGTATTAATAATAGTACTTACTCACTCTGCTTGGCCATGTCTACTATAGTAATACTAATAATTATTCACTCTGCTTGGCCATGTCCACTATAGTAATACTAATAATTATTTACTCTGCTTGGCCATATCTACTATAGTAATACTAATAATTATTCACTCTGCTTGGCCAACTATAGTAATAGTAATATTATCCACTCTGCTTCTAGGGCCATGTCCACTATATTAATACTAATATTATTTACTCTGCTTGGCCATGTCCACTGTTATACTACTAATATTCCTAGGGCCATGTTCACTATATTAATATTAATATTATCTACTCTGCTTGGCCATGTCCACTATAGTAATACTAATATTATTTATTCTGCTTGGCCGTGTCCACTATAGTAATACTAATATTATTTACTCTGCTTGGCCATGTCTACTACATTAATAATATCCTCATTAGCTGATGCTTATCAGGCCTAGTCAACAGTAATACTGATATGCTTGGCCATGTCTACCATTAGTGGGTTAATATTAGTACTATTATATCCCTATAGCTGTGGGCTGTTGGCCAACTATTGGCCAACCCTACTGCAGTGGGTGCTAATAAATGGGTTATGCCCATGGCTCATGGGGAAAAGCGGCTAAAGCCCCTCGCGTGTGTTGGATTCTGGGGCACTCAAGAGACTGGAGAAGAGTGGGAACTGGCTGTTGCAGATGTTAATTGGGCCTTGTGTTGCATTCTGGAGATGTTGGATCGCTTGGTGTGATATCTTTGTTCTTTGATGGACCTTATGCAGATGATATCTTGTTTTTTTGATACTGTTACATGCCATGCCAATCCCTTGCAGCCTCCAAGTTTTCTGAGTTTCTGCTTTGGGATTACTCTGGTCTGGTTCCAACCCAATCCGACTCTGGTCCGATCAAAATCTATTTGGACTGCTCAGGAACATCAGGGGATGTCTCTGGAACATCTGTTATCATTTCTATTACTTACCCTTGTCATATGATACTGCTTACTGATATTACTACCCTGTGTATGTCTTCTATTGTTCCGTAGTTACTCCGCATAGGCCCCATGACCCTTATGTAAGCCTCCAGAGTTATTCTGGTAGTAGTATAAATAGTTCCTTCTCAGTTCTGTAGTAGTCAGACTTGAAATTGTCTTGTGTGCTGTGCTTCCAGTCATTCTTTGAGGCCCCTAAGGTCTTGGGCCTATTCCGAGGCTCCGGATTAGTCATCCAGACCAGAGTTCAGGCACCTGATGTGTGGAAGTGCATCACTTATATATAGTGTTTGCGGATGTGCTACCCAGTTCCTTGCATGGCACCTAACAGATGGACCTGAAATTTGTTTTCTTGATACTTAGAACAGTCTAATTGAATATGATTGTTATGATAGAAACATGGCTATGGGCAGCAGTGATATAAGTGGATTATTAGTTGGACTTCACATCTGCAGGTGCTTTGTCACATGTCATTGTTGATTCATCACTGGCTTGTCACGTGTCATTGTTGATTCAAAAAGCCAGGCTGGACCAAAAATTGCCAAAAACTGCCTGGACCAGCATAGTGGATATTACAAGGCAAAAAGCCTTTTGGTGCCTTTTAGGGATATAACCATAAAAAAGGCTTTTTTAAAAAAAGGATATAACCACCTGCAAAAGCCTTTTTTTAAGGGCATGGCCTGCTTAATTAAGGATGCTGAGTTACTGGCGTCCTCAGAACCAGTTAATAACCAAGGTCCCATGCACTTAGGGCAACTGATTGAGCACGAAGATGCTCTAAGACATAATAAGCTAAGAGAAACCGTCAAAATAAGAAGATCAAAGTAACAATCTGATAGACTGAAAGACTATGGGCAGTTGATCTTTAATAAGGGGGAGATGATAAGACCGCTAGCTGGAAATCTTTCGAAATGCCTCCTAAGGCAAATTCCAGGCATCTCCTAAATATGAGGAAGACCCTCTAAGAAGATTAGAAGGTATCCCATGTCATAAAAGGCATGTGGCATCAATCACAGAGTATATCACTGCCATGAGTGGTCAAATCAGACCTAAGATGAGTTGGGGCCTAAGGCTCGGTCAATTGTATCTAAGTCACCATCATCACCTTGACCGCAATCTACATCATATCGAAAGTCTAAGGAACAAAATAGCCAGCCTCCGGCATCGAAGTCATATCTCTTAGAATGAGATTGGGAATGTCTTAAGACAACGAGTTTGCTTAGGGAATGATCAATTGGGTAGCGTGTAGACAGTGTAACATCACCTCATGTGTGTGAGAGTTTAAGAGAGTCCTGATGGTAAGAACTACTACCGGCGGGCTTTCTAAGAGAGTACCAGGGGACCATCTAAGAGATGAATCTCATTCAGAGGGAGCACAATAAGACTGCCTACTAACTAAGTTGTCTTAAGTACATCGGCAGTACTCCTCTATCACTTAGAGGTAGGATCAACATGTCATGCTAAGATTACTTGACTATTTTGACACACTGCTACAGCACAGCACTCCTATGGCAGTAAAAGGATGAGGAATCAGGATGGCACATACACATACAAGTCAGGTGCTTAGAAGGTTATAGAAGGATTTAGGGAGTATAAAGCTAAGAGGAAATAAAGAAAAGAAAGCAGAATACAGAACAGCATGTATTTCACAGGTATCAATACTACCTTGCATTTTGAACCACCAGACTAATTGCATGAGAAATTGCTGCATCTAAGACTAACTAGTACTGTTTAGGGAATGTTTGCATTATGGAGTGTCCCAGTGTTTATTGCTTAGAACATCGTCAACTTGAAGTTAAGTGAACCTAGTACCGCCTAAGGGCCAGAACAGTTCTGTTAGTCACTGAAGTAAACTTGCATGTGAGTCACCGACTTAGTACCTCCTCCTCTCCCATATCCTCAAGGCTGCACTCATTGCCATCAAACTTAGTACTACCTAAGCACCAGAACAGTTCCTCCACACTCGCTGCCACCTGCCCTAAGGAGTCATTCTCCTAAGTGCACCCAAGTCCACTGTTTAATTACACCAGCATCTAAGTCTGCAGTCTAGCACTCTGGCACCTGAGCACTTCTTAATGAAGTCTCTACTCATTCTAACAAACACTCTCCTTCATTGTTTTGCGCAGTGATCATTAAGATCTTCTAAATCGAAGTCTCACCCGCAATGCTTAGGACTTATCTAATGGTCTCCCGTAGAATGTTCAGTTTGTCTAAGTCAATCCGAAGCCCATTTGATTGGAGTCTGCCCTAAACCAGCGACTTTCTAATCGTTATACCACTCATGTACTTACAAGGGGATAAACATCTCTGTTACTTAGAAGAAGCATCAGGGCAGTACTTAAAGAAGTACTACTTTGAGTGTTGGGTTGTTGGTTGTGGTTTAGTTACCTCACCTCCTTCACTTAGGTAGTTTTGTTTCTTTGTAGTGTAGTTGGCTTGCCTTTTCCATCATCGCACGGTCAGGTTCCCTTTCACCGTTGTCCAATGGTATTTGGCCATTGAAGATGAGCCAGATCCTGAAACTGATATGTGGATTGTTTGACCCGATGCAGAGAATCAGAGGTTGGATGTTATTTATCTTGATGTGGTACTCTGAGCCGCTCATTTGATAGGTGTTGCAGAAGAAGATATGATTCCATGGATTCCATTTATGGATGCTTTAAATGCATTCCAGCAATTCTATGTGAATAAGTATGCTAACCATCATGCATACGAGATTGCATTCTAGTGGGGTTGTAATATAACTTAAGCTTAGATACATGGCCATAATTGAATGTCTATCTTTGATGTCAGCTGTTAGCCACTACATTAAACCAGATCTTGCCCTCAAGATGCACTAACCTCTCCATTGTTGCTATCACATTCCGCATTACAGCTAAAATGTCAAGCATGGAAAAGTACTGATTTCACCCAATTTCTCCCAGCAGATCATGACTGTAGCTCATGAGAAAGTAGAGGAGGAGTGCCAGTTCACCATGAAGCTGGGTCTTGGCCACTTGGAAAGGATCCGTGGTCCAGCCAGGGGGTGGATCATCTTGGTCATTTACAGTTTCCATCAATGCATAGAAAAGCCACTGCTCATAAAGGAGTCGTTGACAAGAAGCATGGAGCAACATCTGGATGTGATTTTAATCAAGGAATGATGGTACTGTGGTGATACTCTTCGGACACATAGAAAGATGGTAGGATGTTCGTTATGTGCATATATCTGTACATGTTGGATGTAATCGGCGGATGACTGGCAGTGGCAGTTGACACAGCATTGGTCATATTGAAATATGGATAGGACTCTAAATATGTGTGAAATCATAGTTAAAAAAAACAAGGTTACTCACTGGTTGTCTTCAGCATCAGACGAGTCATTTCCATCATTTTCTGAGCTGCTGTCAATCATATTTTGATGTGTCAATGTAGTTTGATCGCAAAGCTGAGATAAATCAAGTGACTGTGATTGTCACTGTTTGTGTTGCTATGTACACTGTCTCGTGTACCTTAATAATTAACGAAGACATGCAAGACATTCAAAAGATATATGATAAGATGAAAACATTGAAAGACTGGCAGTCCATAAGCCAAAGACATCTAAAAATAGGCTAAAGATGTCATCTCTAAGATGGAAGACACCGAAGACAGATGTGCCATTTTGCTGATGGAGAACGTTCCAAATGCTAAATATACCACTACCACCTTTGAGTAGCTCCAGCCTTGTAATTAAAGTGTCAATCTTGCAATACTATGTTGATACTCTTCAGACAAACTAAAATATGTTTGCACTTCAGTGGAAACTAACAGCTGAAGTTCAGGCTAGTTACTCAACAGACGTAATAAACCGAATAATCCTTTTTGCCTCCCTCATCATCCTTAACAGACCCTACAAAATGGGCAAATCAACTCGCCCAGCTCAATTCATGGTCCACTTTGCCCCAGTTAGCAGCAAAGAAGCTGCAAAAGGGTATGGGAACATCAAAAAAGAGACAAGAAAAAGCAAAGATGTGTTGTCTGCACATAAAATTGCAGCTGAAGTCATTCTGAAAGCACTTACTTTGTCACCCACTCAGCTTAGGAAGTCCAAGCCTTATACAAGGCTGGCAAACATATAGATCGCATTTTTGAAGTTTGCAGTGACCCAGATTCATCGCAAGAAGCAGCCACTGTTTTTTTAGCTGGCCATAGATTAGACATTGATTCACACGACTTATATGAGAACAGATGGAGTACTAAATGGTCTTGGTCAAAGGCAGAGTCAGGTCAACAGTTCGATGCAATGGTCAGTGAGATTTCAACTTACCCGCTCTCTAGCTCTTACCCTATATAGTGATTGTGGCTATGATCATACACTACAAGGAGTAAAGAGGCGCCAAATACCTACACTATTTATAGGTTGCCTTGCACATGCCAAAATCACTTACCTAGCAGACACACAAGACATCCTGCGTGTCCGTGGTATTCTCAAACATAATGCTGGGTGTAAAGATGCATTATTCATGTGTATTCCCCCTAAGCCACTGCATCCTGCTGTATTCCGCATTGCATTAGCCCAGCTTGCATGTTCTGTCTCTATGACAGAAATACAAAAAGAAAATTGATGAACGATCAAAACACGAACCTATCCTGACATGTCTCCCGACCCTGCCCAATGGACCTACTGCTATCTCATCCGAAAAGGGGACCTTCATTCTCTACTGTCAATTCAGTTGCATGAAAGGGGTAAAGACATCAGTAACTGACCTGACATTGTATAGACTCTCTTACAGAGTAGTGTTACGAATTCCCCAAAATCATGTGCCTTATCCCATGTGTCTTATCAGAACCCTATTTCATTTCACGCAATCTTTCATTTCCCTTATCCGCTATCTTTTAAATTAACTTCTGATAGCTTATCGCAGAACATGCGACACAGATAGCTTATCCATTTCCCTTGTTATCTTTGCACTTACTTGTCTACCAGATAGCCATCTAGTATTTAAGCCCTTAGCTATCCACTGTATTCTTTAGTTTTGGTATTACAAGTTTCTCCGAGTCTTTGAGTGGCCTGATAAGCTCTCATTTTGCTCGTCGCCTTACAAAATACCAAAACTAAATCTTACCACTCCGCTCAACTCAGTTAAACAACAAACCTTCAAAATCCTCACCCACACACCACTCACAACCATCCAAATCATCCAAATCATCCTCAGTTTCTATCTCCTCCTCGCCATCTACTCTCTCCTCCGAGTTCTTTGGCATTGTCTCGAACGACGCCGTCGCATTAACCGACGACTTCGAGTACGCCAAAACCGACACATCGGAGCAACTCGCCTGTAAACTCTCATCGTCTTACTTGGTAGTACCGTTGGCTAGCGGGAAGTTCCCAATAAGACAAACGACAGTGAGCAGACAAAACTAACCGGTCTTGAATTGCTAACGGCTTTAAGTGGAACACACGGAAGCTGAACGGCAACGAATAGCCCTAAACAACCGACAACTCCGACGACACCACCAAGCACAACTCGACTCTAATTTCACACCATACGTTGCCATACACCAAAGAATCAACGACGTCATAAACAGATTCTCAGCCCCGTTCGATTACACGCCCGGGAGAATCAGTAGAATCCACTACACTCATCTCTTCACACAGGACTGGATTAGTCAAAGAAAGACGTATAATAGCGTCGCCACTGAGACTGAACCAGAAGTCAAAGAATACGTCGATAGCAGCACCAACACTAACCCGATAGAGTACACCTCTCACATTCCTCTAGCAACCTTCATAAATCTTAAGAAACGGTTCGACGACATCAACCGAGGAAAGTGGGGGCATCTTTACGAACATACCGGGATCAGCACAGACAACAACAGCACAGACAAAGGAATCAATATGGACATAAGCTTTGGGTTCGACACCGCAGCGTGGTCAGAACCATATCAGTCAGAAGAAGGCAAACTCCTTGCAGCGGAGTTAGAAACATTTCAGCACAGCACTACGAAGACGCCAGCACGGCGCAACAAACGCAAACAACAATCAGACGAAGAGACGCCCCGGCGCTCTCTCAGACTCAGACGAGAATAGCAAACCTATCACAAGCACGGTTGGAAGATTGGTTTATAACCACTTGCCGATGTTTTAGTGATTCCAATACAGACTATTTGAAAATTTGGGGTGTTCTCAGAGCAGCGCTCGAAAAAGAATCACACTACATTCACTCAGTCGACCTACTGTGATCATTAAACATCCTAACCAACGACGAAAGAGACTTCTTCGGCTTCATCCTACAACAGGAACTGATTGAAGAAAGAGATCCAGTCGCAGTCGAGGAAACCCTCAGAGCTATATACGACACTATCAGACAACACGATTGCAGCCACGTCTACACTCAACACATCCACACCACTCCATCTAACGAGACAAGGGACACCAATATCAGCTCCGATTGACTTAACACGATACGTCAATAACATATACGGACCAAACCACTTTGTAACTCACGCACAACCAGACGGATCGTACCACGTTTATCGTAACGTATACGTCGGATACATTCCAGAAATTCGATACGATTCAGACAGAAAAACCTTCAAACCAAAAGACATTATTATCTCAACTGAATTTCTTGAAGAAGCAGTAGAGGAATACCAGTTTCTTGACACTTTCTCTGAAGACCTCGAAGATATCCCGGTACCCTTCAAAGAAAGCTTCTTCACTCCACCTCAATCACCAGAGCCAGAAACTCCACGACCTTCACTTCGAGAACTACCAATCGAAGAAACACCCATCTCCACTCCACAACACAGAACCTTAACACCCACCAAATCAGCTTTAAAAAACATGACGGACATGGACTCAACCGCATCAACCTCGGTTCCTACCGAGATCGACACCACAAAACCACCCTATTACTTCCCACCAGCAGGACAACCTGATGCCCGAGTAATTGCCGAGCTCACCCTATATGTCAGGAGGCGAACGACCAAAAAATACTTCACCAGAGTTCGAGGAAACACACTGGCAGACGGGATCTACGAAGTCCATAGTAATGCAACAAGATACACACCAATAGGGGAAATAGTCCGAATATTCGAATCAACAGTAGGAATGATGGGTACCATTCTTTTACGACAAGAAGGAACTGGAACCGTCCTCATAGAACCAGATGCATTCCCTGTCGGTTACACTCCGCCAGCTCCACCTACCGCGACCGCCTCGTCAGCCGCAAAAATCAAAATCGCAAAACCACCTAGGTTCACGGGAGACAAAACAAAATGGGAAGGATTCTTCCTAGCAGTCGATACGTACCTTCAGGCCAACGAAAAAGACTTTCAGATGGACAGCCAGAAGATCTGGTTCGTCATCTCGTACCTGGGCACAGAAGACGGAACATCATGCATCGCTTCAGACTGGCTCCGAAATTGGAAAGTGGACAATTTTTACAACGGAACTCTAAACACCGAAGACTATGGTGCATTCATTACAGAACTAAAAAACTCCTTCGAAGATCCAAACCTGCAGATAAACGCCGCTAACGAACTCAGACAACTTCAACAAGGGAAAGACTCTTTAACAGAGTATTTCACTAGGTTCAAACTCAAAGCAGCAACTGCAGGATATCGCAAATTGGACAACGTACTCATCGATCTCCTCAAAAACCAAGTACGACACGAGATCACCAGAGAACTATATCGAGGAGGAATACCTATTCCGAACCAATACGACACAGTAAAACAAAGGCTATACAATATAGAAATGGCACTCGAAGAAGAAAAAACGAGATTCAGCGCCTTTCATACTGGAAAGCCTATACCGCCACGACAACATGCACCACCACAGCGACCCACTCATACCACGTCAGAACACTACACGCCAGCTCAAACATATGGAGGACAGGGACAACCCATGGACCTCGACGCAGGACGAACCAAGCGATTGCTCGAATGTCAACACTGCAAGAAAATGGGGCATCACCTCTCTCGAGACTGTAGAGGGGAATGTCCAGATTGCCACAACAAACACCCCGGCCGATATTGTCATCTCAAACCTCCGCCCAAAAGACCTTTCACCACGCGCACACTAGAAACCATCGATTTCACACAGATCACAGATGAAGAAAAGGAACAGCTAAAGAAAGCTGCGGGTTTTTAGATGGGAGCGAAGCAGACGCGACTTCGTCATCCCCAGTTCAGGACTCTTATGCACATGTTTCTTGTCAAACATGCCCCAAGGCATTGTACAATAGGAATACATCTTTTTCACATGCAAAAGAGTCCAGCATCAAAACGGAAAACAAATGGAAGACAACGATCGAAGAAGTCGAAGACGAAGAACCTAACCTTCCTTCTTCGGGTCACTTCCAGGAACAACCATCAGAACAAAAGAAGCCAAAACCTTTCTCCTCCTTATGGGTTTTATCACGACTACGAGACCTAGCTGCTGAAGCAGGAATGGGAACACTAAAACAATGGGTACATAATCAAAAACAACGAGAAGTAAACCAGCACCTCATTAAACAATTCCAACCAACGAAGCCTTAGATTGGCTAGAAGACCTCCATGAGCCAAAACAATTCGTCTTCAGAACCATAAAGACGGATCGGGAGTTAAACATCCAAATAGAACTCCAAGACCTAGAGAAGGGGACCAAGTATCAAACACAAGCACTTCTTGATAGCGGCTGTACAGGCAGCTGCATTAGTCAACAGTTCGCAAAAGAGAAAGGGTTGTCCTTACATAAATGGGAACACCCAATTTCGGCATATAACACAGACGGCACAGAAAACAATAATGGAAAAATCACACACTACGCGGAAATGAAAATGATCGTAGAGGGACACTCGGAAATCCGAAAGTTTGCAGTCACCAATCTGGGACGATCGGACGTGTTCCTAGGACACGAATGGTTGAGCTTCCACAACCCAGAAGTCAACTGGGATACTGGGTCCGTACATTTCACCAGATGCCCCTCAGCATGCGGATACACGGAACCGGAATCAGAAGACGTCGAAGAGGGAGACAGGATCTGGATGAAATACCCAAAGCCATCTCGCAACGTGCAAAGGAACAAAGCATTCATGCGAGCTCATCAGTCCATCGCCAATGCATTAGCAGAAGAATTCGAGAAAAACAAGAAGACTGACCCGATCCCAGAACAGTACAAGGGATTCGAAGAAGTCTTCAAGAAGACTGAATTCGACACCCTACCACCAAACCGGCCTTGGGACCACGCTATAGAGCTAAAGCCAGGATCAGAACCAACAGGATGCAAAGTGTACCCCCTTAACCTAGACGAACAGAAAGAACTCGACGCGTTCCTCGAAGAACATTTGCGCACCGGACGTATTCAGCCCTCTAAATCTCCTATGGCTTCACCCTTCTTCTTCATCAAAAAAAGGGATGGAAGACTAAGACCAGTATAGGACTACCGGAAACTCAATGACATGACCATCAAAAACCGATACCCTCTTCCCCTTATTCAAGAGCTAGTGAACAAGCTGAAAGGCGCCAAATACTTCACAAAGCTCGATGTATGATGGGGATACAATAACGTACGAATCAAAGAAGGAGACGAATGGAAGGCAGCGTTCCTCACTAACCGAGGGTTATTCGAACCCTTGGTAATGTTCTTCGGACTCACTAATTCACCCGCCACATTCCAAACAATGATGAATGAACTCTTACGAGACCTGATCAATACCGGAAAGGTCCTCGTCTACATTGACGATATACTCATCTTCACCGACAACCTGGACGAACACTGCAAACTTGTTCGTCAGGTCTTATCTATCCTCAGCGCCAACAAACTTTATCTAAAACCAGAAAAATGCGAATTCGAAAAACAACAAATAGAATTTTGAGGACTAATCGTCTCAGAAGGCAAGGTCGAGATGGACCCGATCAAGGTCAACGGCATTCGAAAATGGCCAGTTCCTAACAACAAGAAGGAGCTACAACAATTTCTAGGGTTTTGCAACTTTTACAGGAGATCCGTTAAAGATTACAGTAAGATCGCAAAACCCATGACGCAGCTAACCGGGAACGATACATGGAAATGGGGAACGGAACAACAAATGGCCTTCGACACACTAAAGGAAACCATCACGACAGCACCTTGCCTTCGCATACCCGAAGACGAAGGACAATTCAGAATAGAAGCAGACGCATCAGAAGGAGCGATCGGTGCAGTAATTTCACAACAGATAGAAGGCAAATGGCACCCGGTCGCCTTCCATTCCAAGGCGCTTTCACCCACAGAACGAAATTACGAGATCTATGACAAAGAAATGCTTGCCATCATGGAAGCCTTGGCAGAATGGAGGCACCTGGTGCTAGGAGCCAGACAAACCTTTGAGATCTGGACAGATCATCAGAACTTACAATATTTCCGACAACCGCAGAAACTTAATCGATGACAAGCCTGCTGGGTCACCGAACTAGCAGACTATGACTACACACTACACCACAAACCGGGTAAACGGAACCAACGGGCAGATTTATTATCTAGAAGGCCAGACCACGACATGGGACACAAAGACAATGAGAACGTCGTCATGCTAGCGCCCATGACGTTCAGGGCACTAGAAGCAGTCGTAATTCACGATCCACCAAAATACCTACCAGAGCTGAAAGATCCGTTACGAAGAATGGATCCTTCAGCCGAACAAGCGCTGGAAGGTAAAGACAAGAAATGGAAAGAATCAGACGGGCTAATCTTCTACGACAATCGCATCTACGTGCCAAAGAACCACAAACTACATGAACGAATCATCCGAGACCATCACGACAATCCCTTAGCTGGACATCCAGGGAGATACAAAACTCAGGAACTCATCCAGCGAAACTATTGGTGGCCCCAGATGCAGAAGATGATTCGCCAATACGTTGATGGTTGTATCAAATGCCAAGAAGATAAAATTGATCGACAACCCTTACACGCCCCTCTTAACCCACATGACATACCTAAACAACCATGGCGCAAGGTCACAGCAGACATGATAGGACCCCTCCCCGAATCCAATGGCTTCAACACAATTGAAGTCTTCACCGACACCTACAGCCATCGCATACATGTCGAACCCACGCACATGGAACTTAGCGCAGAAGGATTTGCCAATCTCGTACGAGATAGGGTGATCAGATACCACGGTCTTCCAGAAGTCTTAATATCAGATCGAGGACCCCAAACAGTAGCCAAGGCATGGGATCAGATATACAAACAGCTTGGCATCAAACGGCATTTATCCACAGGTTACCACCCAGAAACGGACGGTCAGACGGAAAGGGCAAACCAAGAGGTAGAAGCATATCTTCGCCTATTCGTTAACTACCTACAAGACAACTGGAGCGAATGGTGTGCTATCATGGAATTCAGCTATAATAATCGAGTTCATTCCATGACGAAACAATCACCCTTCTTCGTTGATCATGGTTATCACCCTTACACCGGTACAGAGCTACAAAGAGATCAAGTACCTTCGGCCACAGAATGGGTCAAACGACTCTCCAACGCAAGACAGGAAGCGGAAGCGGCTTTGGCCTTAGCCAAGGCCGCAATGAAATAACAATTCGACAAACACCGCTCCGAATCTCGAGAATACAAATCTGGAGACCTAGTATGGTTAGAAGGCACGAATATCAAAACCCAACGACCTGCCAAGAAATTAGATCACTTACGATATGGACCCTTCGTAATCACCGAAAAGGTGGGACAAGCAGCATACCGGCTCAAACTACCACAGAACTCCACCTGGAGACGAAAACACGATGTATTCAACGAGAAGCTACTAAAACCCTTCACCAAACCCTCCTTCAACATTCAACCTAATGAACCACCACAGCCACCCGACTTAATCGAAGGAGAAGAAGAATTCGAAGTTGAATCCATCATTGACAGTCGCAAAAAGGGTCGATATATCGAATATCTGGTCAAATGGAAGGGTTTTTCTGATGCAGAAAACTCCTGGAAACCTCGCGGAAACGTCCGACATGCAGAAGAAGAAGTGGATAACTTCCACAAGAAGCACCCTCACAAGCCGAAACCGTCATCTACAAATCGAGGAATCGTCATCACCTCCAACCGAACTATCCTCGATTCCTTCAAACCTATCTTCCAATTTACAACACCATCATGGGGACCATGATCTTAAAGGGGGGGTAATGTTACGAATTCCCCAAAATCACGTGCCTTATCCCATGTGTCTTATCAGAACCCTATTTCATTTCACGCAATCTTTCATTTCCCTTATCTGCTATCTTTTAAATTAACTTCTGATAGCTTATCACAGAACATGCGACACAGATAGCTTATCCATTTCCCTTGTTATCTTTGCACTTACTTGTCTACCAGATAGCCATCTAGTATTTAAGCCCTTAGCTATCCGCTGTATTCTTTAGTTTTGGTATTACAAGTTTCTCTGAGTCTTTGAGTGGCCTGATAAGCTCTCATTTTGCTCGTCACCTTACAAGTAGTGCAAGACAGGCTATAAGTCAGCAGGCTGTAGGACATGCATTCCTTAAGCTCAATACAGCCGCACCTAAACTTGCCGAGTTGGGAACATACCTTAGCCAAGCAAACTTGGCACCAAAAGACCTTGATCAAGCTGTTTTCATCTGATCACAGATTTCAATTCTAACAGACCAGCTTGACTGAATGATTTTGGCTGCACAAACTTTAGAAATTCCCTCTGATTTGTGCTTGACATCTTCCCTTCCAAAATTAGCCCAGCCACGTCATCTGAATCACATCTTGCCACCCTCACCTGAAAAGAATCAGAAGAGAAAAGAATCTTATAGTTGCCACTAATCATATCATAACTTTTGTTTAGAATAAAAGGATCTCCTGTGGAGATTTTGAACCTTGCTGACTTTACCCTGATCCTAACCCAAACCCTTAACTCAATCCTCATGTCTGTAGATACCATTGTAATTCAATATTCAATCAAATATCTTGCTACTACATTTACTACACTCCAAAGATATATATTTTGCGTTCAATGGACTACACTATTGCATGGTTAGAAGCAAAAACAAAGCTATATGACTTAGAGCTGAATCAAGCACTTACCTGGAAAGCTACCTGATCCAAAGACTTTGCTAGGAATGTGAGATTCTTCCTTTGGATGGTAATACACAATGGCTATAAAGTCGGTCAGTACTGGGAAAAAATTGCTGACCTTGTGGAACGACACATGTGCCCTATGTGTGGTGTCCTGGAAACTATGGACCACATAATCACAAAATGTCAGGTTCCAGGTCAAGATTGGGTCAAGAAGACATGGAAACTCACCTCAAAGCTGTGGCAACTCAAAACCAGGAAGGAGCTAACCAAACCAGCACTAAGCCAAATAATGACCTGCGGACTCGAGCCAATTCCTGAGTCCACTGCCCCCACAGGCAAAATCCATCTACAGAGAGTGAATTGGCATACCTTGTATGGAAAATGTGTAACAATAGGATCATTAGTGGGAAGGACCCGCCAGCTAAACACAAGATCTGAAACAGATGGATCCATTGTATTAACCAAAGGTTGAGACTCGACTGCCTCCTAACAGACAAGAAGAAATACAGAGCAGGGCAGCCTAGTAATCAGTACTTGGAGGAAAACCCTAAAAGAGGAAGACAAGCTCCCAAGTACATGGTACAGGGAGCATGGGGTGTTAGTGGGTATTGTGGCTTAATCAAGGATGGACAGGCTCACCAGCAACTCACCAGCCTGCCCAGAGGTTTCATCATCAACCCACACTCGGCACAATGATGCCCATGCGTAAAGGCATTCACCTCACGTGGTTTCAGCAAGTGCTGGCACCTAAATCATAGGCACATGTCAAAGATGGGGTCCAGCTGCATAAAGGTACTTCTTTGGTCTTGTTTACAAAGTCACGATCTCACGTGCAATAGATGGACAACAAGTTAGACTTAGCTCAGAATACTGAAAGGGGAAAGTCAAAGTGGAAATACTAAATGTTAGGCTGAATCGATATTGGCAATGGAATCGATAAGCCAGTGTGGGGGGGAAGGAAAGATTCCCACTCAGTGACCAACTGAGGTGAAGCCCAAGGCAAATGTGTCTGAACTTTGAGAAGGATCAAAAGTGCCAATGACGTGAAGAAACGTGTTGGAAAGATCAGACGACACGTAAGAATGGAGGGGCTTCTGGAAAGCTTTCCTGAGCATGCTGGGAAGTCTGAAATGGAAGTCTGAGTCTTAAGTGAGATCAGACAATACCCAGCAGCTATAGGGTCGAGGAGGGAGGGCCAAGAAATTGTGCTAATGGCTTGATGTGACTGATTGTTGCTGGGAGCAACTGGTCAATTTCACGTGACATGCCATTCGGCGTTAGGCCTGAATGAAATCTCAAGTTCATCCTGTCTCAAGCTTTCATTCAGGTGAGTAGATCATTCTCGCTACTTTAGTAGTGGGTCTAAGAGCGCCCTAATTCAAGATCCTCCGATTTGGCGCATCCCCATTCGTACATTATTTAATTGATCGTCGTTGCCAATATCAGGATACTGTTAAATCACATCAAAACCTGACCGAGCTCCTGTTGTCCCTTTCCCCCATGTCTGTCTTTCTCATTGATGGAGTTGCATCTCAGGTCGTTGTAGATCCACAATCCAACCAATCCTTTTACGCCAGCCATGAACAACACCCGATAAAATAGTTATTGTATCTGGATCTGATGCGAAAGGTATGCATTTCATTACTCCTATCACCTTGTCATTGTCTTCGTCCATTACAGTGCCATACCTCTTGGGTGCTGATTGGGTGGTCCTTTCTCATGTGAACGCTGCTAGTAAGTGCACTCGGTGTGTTTACCATACTCTCTCATTCTGTTTCAGTCTCATCCAATGTGCCCTTCTGGCTGGCACAATTCTTTCCTCCGTTTATTCGCAAAAGTCGACAGCTTATCCAGGCCCCAGAATCCTACACATCTGATATGGACAATGTGTTGGCTTCATTGTCTAATGCAGAAACTTTGGGAGAACACAATAATGATGAACTCTTGACAGTGTTAGTTGAATGTCTCTAATAATGATTGGCAAACAGAGTGCGGTCGGCATTGTCCAGCGCTTAAACAACACATTTCAGATTTCGGAATGCAGTGAATCTTTGCTTTCGATGGGTCTGCGGTCACGCCTGACATTGTCTTCAATATGGTTCGATCAGGATTCGTTTGGAGGCCGTTGCCAGAGTGTAGGAATATATTTGTATTGAAGTTCAATACAAACTGTCAAAGGTGATGCCCAGTGAAAAGTCCCTGTGTTTCGATTTGTTTTCGTGAGTTTCGGTTGTCCAAAAATGTTAAATTTAGTTTACCTACGTTTAAGTACATCACTATCTATCATATATATCACATATATCACATCGCGAGCTGTTCGACAACAATATGTGTGGTTCGTTGCAATAATCTGTGACGAATGTTGCCATCGGTAGCCCAAACGATGCAACAGGTCTGTCACACTTGTCACAATTATCTCATTTGTAACATTTTCATCCATATCGTTCATATCTTGTTGCGTCGCAGCATGTCGTGGCACGACAGTAATGTCTTTCCCTCTGCCTGGTCCAGTTGCCCCCAATGCCTCAAAACGGACTAAGAAGCGCCTTCAAGATGCTTCTGTCATTGAGAAGCAAGCTTTAGCAGCAATGTTGCAGGAAAACAGGCAAGACATACCTGAAAATCTGCAAAGGTCAATTGATTGTGCGCGTGAACTAGCAGAAGCACAGACTACAAAAAGACAAAGACGAAGCTGCAAAAGTGTCTCAGCAACAGACAATGTGAGTATCATTTCGTTTACTTGCATAGAATCAATCTT
>QLOY01003380.1:0-28851 GCA_003313965.1 Megacollybia marginata
GGCTTTTAATAGCTTCAATATTCAAGATTTGAGGTCTGCCATATTGGTAGATTCACTGAGAATATTTATCAGCAGAAATGAAAAGGTATGAAAGTCAATGCCCAGGTCAACTACTCAGGTATCAGATCTACCAGGCAGGTTGATCACACTTGATAGATCCAAGTCTACCAATATATTCCGGAATAGCAAAGCCATCAAAAGCCTGGATGGTCTGCCAGAAGTCTATCAAGTCAGAATACCCATCCAGATATGCAGAAGTGAATGCTATTGACCTGGGCACCCATTTTCACACTTTTTCATTTCTTGATGGATCTGCTGATAAATATTTTTAGTGAATCTACTAATATGGTAGACCTCAAATCTTGAATATTGAAGCCATCAAAGGCTTGGATGGTCTGCCAGAGGTCTATAAAGTCAGAACACCCAGCAGAGTGAAAGCTAGGTTGACCTAGGCCCAAAACTGAGATATATCCAAAACCTATAGACTGATACTGTATTGAATACATATTGACTGGGATTGACTGAGATTCACTATTTATTGGCTAGCATTCGATATACGCAAAGGCTATTGACTGGGATTGGGGCCAAGTATACAGGGTGAAAGATAGGTTGAGTATAAGGGTATACTGGCCTATAGCAGTTGAATATAAGCCCATGACAAGTGAATACATACATATAAGGGTAATACATGCCTCTTAAGGAGTTGTATGTGTCTATTTATATTTTCACCACCAGCTTTTCGAAAATAAAATGCAAATTGTGTAACAACAAGAGCATGTATAGCAAAATGAATACCACCATTAGAACCACATCAAAATTCTGCATCTATCTATATAAGGAAGTCAAAAGCTCCCACGGTCACAGCTTGCCTAATCTGAGTATATGCCATGGAAAATGAATACTGTCATGGCAATGGCATTGAAAACTGCTATCTAGCCATACTAATATGTAAAAAGTTCCCACAGTCATGCTTTGCCTAATCTGGTCACTGTCTAAGCCATAAAAAATCTGCTACTAACCATACCTATATATAAAAAAGTTCCCACACTTGAACCTTACCTAATAGGTCATTCCCACCATCACGTGTTTCCACATTGGTTGAGAAGCTACAGTATATTTTTTAATGTTTTGTGATGTTTTTTATCAATTTTGCCTGATTTTCCAGTATTTTATTGGTAGCCCAAGCTAAGAATAGCTGTGCCGTGGTACCAAGGTGCAGCTGGGTGGCCGCCATTATAGCTGAATGAGTTGCCCAGGCACTTTTGCAAAAGGTTTTTTGGGCAGTGTCAGTATCTTTTTCAAAAGGGTCACAGCTATGGGTGAAATTGCTGCATCTAAGACTAACTAGTACCGTTTAGAGATCATTTGCATCGTGGAGTGTCCGAGCATTATTGCTTAGGACATCGTCAACTTGAAGTTAAGTGAACCCAGTACCACCTAAGGGCCAGAACAGTTTCGTTAGTCACCAAAGTAAACTTGCGTGCGAGTCACCGACTTAGTACCTCCTCCTCTCCCGTATCCTCAAGGCTGCACTCGTTGCCGTCGAACTTAGTACCACTTAATAGCCAGAACAGTTCCTCTGCACTCGCCACCACCTGCCCTAAGGAGTCCTTCTCCTAAGAGCACTTAAGTCTGCTGTTTAACTACACTGGCACCCAAGCCTGCAGTCTCGCACTCCAGCACCTGAGCACTTCTTAATGAAGTCTTCACTCATTCTAACGAACACCCTCCTTCATTGTCTCGTGCAGTGATCTTTGAGATCTTCTAAATTGAAGTCTCACCCACAACGCTTAGGACTCATCTGACAGTCTCCTGTAGAACGTTCAGTTTGTCTGAGTCAATCCAAAGCCCATCTAATTGGAGTCTGCCCTAAACCGGCGACTTTCTAATCATTCTCGTTTAGTTATACCACTCACGTACTTACAAGGGGATAAACATCTCTGTTACTTAGAAGAAGCATCAGGGCAGTACTCAGGAGATGTACTACTTTGAGTGTTGGGTTGTGGGTTGTGGTTTAGTTACCTCGCCTCCTTCGCTTAGGTAGTCTTGTTTCCTTTGTAGCATAGTCGGCTTGCCTTTTCTGTCATCACACGGTCAGGTTCCCTTTCAGTGGGAACGAAGGTAAAGATAAAAACAGCACCATCTGTCCTGGTTGTTACTCCATGCACATAGCGCTTTGTCTTATCCTTGTGCTGGAGCAGATCTTGCTCATATAAGTGAAATGCACCTTTGGTTGAGCATATCAGCCCTGTGCAAAGGAAAAAAAAAACTGGACAGTACCAGTGCCATTTGGGTTTTGTTTCTTCTTATATTCCTTCAGAATAAGGCTCTTTTGACATGCATCCAAAAGTGGAGGTGAAAACTTGCCAGGGAGTTTATTTGCGAGTAGTAGCTTAGTCAATGGAGCTATGGTATACTGGCAGGTAATCCAAGCTATCTTACCAGAGTCCACATTCTGCACTGTGCGACCGGATAAACCAGCTGCTGCAATACACTTCTTGTATGTCTGACGAACTGGCTTTGAGACCTTGGACACAGGAGGCAGGGGGTGCAAGTGCGGTTTTTGAGCAGGGTGATAAATAATTGCAAATCAGTGCTTTGGATCAATCAGGATTAGAATAGTACAGGAAGCATCACAGGCATGGTGAATGATATCTGCATCTACAACCTTGCCGTTCTCAGTGTGTCCATGGGCTAATCTCGTTAAGAAGGTTGCAAGTCTCAGGAATCAAGACCTATGACACTTTTTAGACTTGAAGTCAGACCAATGAGATAAAATACGAGCACAGAGTGGTGTATTTGAATCCTCATCGTCATCTGTGAGACTCTGCCCTCGCATAAGCTTGAGGAGCTGGGTCTCATTAACCTCATCAAGAATTGGAAAGCCTAGATGCTTGGCCTTCGAAGTTGAAGCACTCCACATATCACATCCAATGAAGTATCTGTGTCCTGAGTTTCACCCTAAGAATATGTCATGTTATGAACTGAATAACTAGGTGCTTACTTTTGGCTTTCAGCACTATTCATGCAACACTGTCACATTTTTTGCCCTCTACTACTGCTTTGCATTTGAGGGAACATATATAATTGAAGAAACTGGACCCATTGTAAGTGGAATACATAGGTCTCAAATGTCTCACTTACACAACTGTCCAATTTTGGGAATTGGCCCCATCAGTTTGACACGAAGTATGCTTGGCAGATATGAGAGCATCTTGAGAAGAGGAATCCAGGTTGTAGCATTTGACATTAACCAGTGTGGGGTCTGCCTTCTCACACTTCATAATCCCTTTGCAAGTCAATCAGGCACAGCATGCTTGGATTGGGTCACCATCAGGCTGAAATTTCACCATTGGCCAGGAATCGCTAACTCCAGAACTGCAGGTTGTCCAAGATTCTTGATCCTTTTGATAATAGGCCATTGAGAAGAGTGAGAGCATACAGTGTTTTTAATGATAGCATTAATAGTGCTCATTTTGGTCATTGTGTCATACTCTGGACCACAGAGATCCAATACAAATGCAGTCGGAGTCTAAAGAACAGGCCAGAAATTGGGTATTGTAGTAAGATATTCAACACGATAAACTAGCATTGATTTGTGGTTGGTGATTTGCATGGGTGTGTCAACTACTTTGGAAATGATGTCAGAGTCTGTCCACACTGTCTCTGACTCATCAGGAAAGGACCGTGGATCCAGGACAGGGTCAAAGTCATAGTATAGTTCTGAGGATGGTATAGGGGACATAGAATTTCAGGAGATGGGCACTGAAAATAAGAGTGAGTGGTGAGTAAGGAGACAAAAAAAACAGACAGGGGTAGGCCAATCATCATCCTTTGGTTCAGCAGCCACTTGTACATCCATTTTTTTAGAACCTGAGTGAACCTGTGGCTCAGACTCAGATATGCTTGGAATGTCACTTGAGTTTAAGGCATCAGAAGACAAAGAAACACATACATAATGGGTTCATCATCTTCATCAGAAGATAAAATCTCAATGCAATCTCTACTATTGCTAGTCACAGTACACATCCTCACAGGTGAATGTGCTTGTGAAAGAATGGACAAGCAGTTTTTGGGTTCCTCTCTGACATCTATTGACACATTATCTTCAACTTTGATGTGAATTGCTGAGCCTGATGGCATGAGATCCAGTAGTACATCAAAAGAAGACAGTTTGTTGGTACTTGCTTACCCTTTTCAGCAAGAAATTTCTGTAGGCACTCAGTGTTCACCCAGTTGGTATTGAAAAACAGGTGTGGATTCTGGGTGATAAACATGTCTGGAAAGCACTGGAAAAATATGCTAGTGTATATGGAGAAAATTGTAACTAGACTTACATCGTTGCAAAATGCTTCTAGATCCTTTGCCAAGACTTGATCCAGGACAGCTACCAGAGTCAATGGCAGCATTGGGCTGTTGGCTATTGTGTCGAGATGGTGGGGGGAAAAATGGGCTCAAAATGGCATGCACCTGGCTGTACCTCCACACGTGCATGCTGACTTATTTTTGGGATGTGTCGCATCTTGCTTTGCAGGCTCCAATAGGGGGTTTCACTTGGTTTCACTAACTACAGATGTGTATTCAAGCTACTGTACTAGACATTCCATACTCTTGAGAGTTTAGATCTAGACAAGAAGAATCCACTGTCAAGCTAAGTACAAGTACTTTAACAATATAATGCTTACCTCTTTGTGATTGCAGCTAGGGATAGCCTCATCTGAAAAATTTCTGGTACATGATGTGTCTCATCTTAATTTGTGTCTTGTGTGTCTTACATTGTATATCCTCAGGTAGTTCACACCTTTGGGCAAAATCAGTTTATTGCCTAAAAATAGTGCAGTGGGCTTGTGGCACACCCATTGGTTGAGGTATATATCACAGGTCCTTTAGATTCTCAATAACATCTAGAAAGGACCACATCCTAGCTTGATGATGCATGTGATCTCCTTTGACATATTGTTATGTAAAATCCTCAAAATCATTGGATTACTACCACAAAGCTCATTGTTGATGCTTGACACTATATTGGCCATGATCCCAATCTCATTCTTGCTAAGACAGATGAATCTGAGATGATGATGACAATGTTCACCATTTTAAATACAGAGATAACTGAGCAGTGGAGTGAACCAAGTGGACACGGAATGAGGTGAGCACTCTGAAACAACCTGAAGAACCTATGCTATGACATGTGACCAGCTATATAGGATGGACTCCAGACCAGACTATGCTGGAGACCCTGCTCCATGTGCCCCCCTCAAAAAAAAGGTGGTGTCCTCATCACACACAAAATGAACCCCAGCAACTCACAACTACAACAGACCCTATGTCAAACTCTCCATCTCCTAATCCCAGATCCTGATGAGCTCCTTGCAAGGCACTGGTCAATCTCTGGGTTCACCGCAGTCCTTTCCCTGCTGAGACATCTTCCAGTGGGTCAACCTGCTCCTGAGGCAGCTTCCAACTCCCTAACGTAAAATAAAACCGGTTTTTTGATAATTATCCAATGTCGAGGCTGGTGTGAATGTGTCATGTGAAACTGTACAGTGCTACCTGGTGTGCAGCAGAGGACGATACAAGTCATATGATGAACAGAATGAGTGCAGGGGGTGTAGATAGATTGAATGATTCATAATTGAGCTGAATGAAACAAAGACTGATGTCACAATTGTTGGATGGCGTGAAACCAAATGGATGACATTGAACTGAGAGTGAAAACCAAACTGAACTGAACAAAAGTCTGGTTTAGGCCATGAATGCAAATTGAACTCTTGTCATCAGAATGGAGTGGACTGAGTGGACATGGAATGAGGTGAGTGCTCTGAAACAACCTGAAGAACCTATGCTACAACATGTGACCAGCTATATAGGATGGACTCCAGACTAGACTATGCTGGAGACCCTGCTCCAGCAGTTCAATGCATGAATCACTCTTTTTGAGTCTTAATTTTGATATATGACAGCAACAAACTATGACTTCTTCAATCCATGTTTTGTTTTTGCTCTATAAGGAGCTAGTGGAGAGATGCATTACAGAGAGGGACATCAGCTGACAGATGAGTTTTAGGACATTGGAAATGGAATAGCCAATCCTCCTGTGTAATCATAACTCCATGTGATTTGTGCATTTCTAGTTTGCTTTGATTATGAATGATGGAATTTTTCATCAGAGATCAATGCACAAAAAGCAGTTGACAGTGAGACTCAGAACTGCCACCTGTCAGAAATGGCCCAAAGATGGCTCACTAAGGTAGTTCTTTTTTCTGAAACTGTGTTGGCATGTGATTATAAGGAAAAGTGAAGAGCAGAAAAAACAGGGTAGCACTTTATCATATTCCATGGATAAGCACCATTTGCATTTATTACTCAATTTGTTCACCTTTTTGAACTATAGGAGCATCTACCACTAAGCTCTAGCGACATAAGGACATGCTTTTCACAGTTGGATGAGCTCCAGTTATTAATTCAAAGTAGTGAGATGTAAGTATGTAAGTAACTCAATTAACTCAATTGTTGTGATCCAGTGAGGTATAGTGGAAGTGAGGAAGGTTATCAATGAGATCATAAAGAGACTAGATCCCTGTAATACACTCTACCAGCCAAGTTATTGAAGTACAACAGACTTTGCCAGTAGTCAATATGCCCAATTTAAATTCCTTCTGTGATATAGTGATGGCACATCAGCTCTGATTATAAATTGAGCAGATAATGACTTTTCAAAAAAATATGATCAAGTTTCCTGGCATGGAAGGTAAATAACTCACATCAATGCCAAGTTCAATGGCAACAACTCATCTCTGATAACAATAATGACTGGAAGGGTACAAGTGCATCAATCCATCATGATTGAGGTCTAGAATGGGAATCTAAGAGACCACCAGCAAAGCCTGTTGAATATAGTTGGTGTATAATATCTATCAGAGGTTGGCAGAAGTTAGTAAGTGATGTGTCCATCAAAGGCTGGCAGAAGTTGGCAATATGTGCATCAGAGCTTGGCAGAAGTTGGTGATGGGTTGTACTATGGTGACAGTGTATGCTGGAATCCATTGGAAGATGGCAGAAGCTGGTGATGTGTCCATTGGAGGTTGGCAAAAGTTGGCAATACCATCAGAGGTTGGCAGAAGGTGATGATGTGTCTGTTGGAGGTTGATAGAAGTTGGGAGATTTATTCATTTAGAAGCTGTTGGATATGGGATGGGTTTTTGGAGTCAGACTCTAGACCAGGCTTGTATATTTTACTGTTTTGCCTACCAGGATGGCATATTTTTGCCAGGGTGAATTACTGGGGTGCACATTACCTGCCTAAGGCAGGGATATTGCAGGGATAGTCATAGAACACTATCCATGTCAGGCTGTGATGAACATGAATAGACAGTGATAATTGACTTGCAGAGTTAACCAAAAATGGCATCCCTGACAAGGACCCTGGATTATGGTAGGATAGGTTAGATAGCGGTTCGGACAAAAGGACCCCCCAAAATCCCAAAATGCTAGTTCAAGGTTCGGATAAAGGCTTGAGTGGCAGAGAGGCTGGTGTTGAAGTTTAGATATTAGGGTGGGAGCAAAGGGGCATGTCCGAGGCTCGAACATTGGCATCGCCACTACCTGGTGGCATCAAATTGTACCCCTCATACCACTACACTATGCAACTCATGATATCCTATGGTGTATTGGCATAGAATACATGGATTCAAGTCAGCTATTGTGACTGTTGGGTGTCAGCCAATGTGAACAACTATGAAACAATGGCCAGGCAATCCGATCTCTGCTGTTTCCAAGCTGGGTCTCCAGATTTTGAAGCATAGTCACGGGCCCCAATCTCACATTCACTCATCACATAGTTTCCACACAAAGACCTTTGGTTTGATTCCACCATACCTCTTCTTAACTTCTGTCTTGACCCTGAAGGCAGGTATAATCAACACCACCATTGCAGTCTCCAAGGATGATTTGTCTCTCTTTGAAAGGCTCAAAGAGGACAGGCACAGGCTTGCTAGCACAGTGAAAGTGTTTTGGAAGTGACAGAAACCCGAAGAAGACGTAGAGGCATAAATCTGAGACTAGTATACATCAAATAAAGCAATTTCTGTGTTGGGGCGCGATTTTGGGTATTTTTAGAAGGCCAGATCACAGGTTCGAACAAAATCTGGGCCTCTGGCAAGGCCAGATCAGAAATTCGGACAAGATCTGGGGTCAGAGCGACCATGGTTTGCATAAGAAAAATTTGGGATTTTGGATCTAACCTATCCTACCATAATCCAGGGTCCTCCCTGACATCACTCCTGACCCTGGGTCCATACAGTGGATTGTATACTTCCATACAGCAGTATAATACTTGGAAATTAGTTTATTGAACAAAGAGCTGCATTTGAGCATCCATTCAAAACACTGCTGTTGGCATTTCATTTGTGGCAAGGGAGCAAGGACTCAACCTCTGACTCGCAACCAGATCTCTGGGAAAGGCTTGGGAGCTACAGACTACAAATGATAGTTATCACAGTGACTCAGTTATTGACACTGATCTTAAGGCTGTCAGGCAGTTGGAATTCTCCATGTTTGGGGCAGGCAACTTTGATGAATGGGGAGTTGATGCAAAGATAGCTGGGATCCTTCTGGAGAATATCATACAATTTGATCAAGACTTGAATGCAGTTGGAAGGGTGGGTGGATTCAAATGATCATCTATTGAAGAGAGAAAAGACCACAAAGAATAGGGGTAGTCAACCATTACAAAGAAGTCAGAGGACCAAAGTGGTATCAAAGTGATTCCACTCAAGTAGACCTCTATTGTTACAGTCGTAATTAATGGAATTAGTTGCTGGGTGCATCCATTGTGACCTTCAATGTCATATCATAAGTGGAATAATTTGCCAGCATGTGGCAGGGATGGGCAGGGATTTTGCAGGGATGGTGCCTTGCCTATTTCACAGGGATGGTGCCAGGGTGATACTGGGGTGAAGGCAGAGATGTACCAGGATGATAGTAAAGCATGTCAACAATTCTGTCAATATCAAAGCTACAGACATCACTATTTGATCCTCATCTAAGGTGATAGGACACAATATGATGGTATGAACACATTGCCATCACAGTTACATAGTCATCCACTAGTGCCACCCCCAGCATCAAAACTGGTAAAATACCTAGACCCCCAAGAGGTATGTAAAAAAAATTTTCTAAGACACACCATTGTTTTTCAGGATTAAGGTCTCAAGGAGACCCCCCTACGGTCACCTCAGAGGTTCACAGTCTATTTTGTGTATGTGAAATGCTGTCAGAATATTTCCGGGGTCCTTGACATGTGTAGTGTGACAATTACTCCTGCACGCTTATAGAAACAACTCTGTGTTGGTACTTCAGTAGCTACTGGTAGTTATTTATTAGGTTTGACTAGACAACTCCTCAGAGTCCAGTAGCTCAAGTAGCTTGAGTACATGACAAAACTTATTCTGCACACAGCCTGTCTGTTTAATGTGATGCATAATGAACCAATGCATCTTTGATGGTCCTCCATCCCAATATACTTGAAGAGTATGATTGGGCTCATCCAAGGGGGTGTCGGCAACTCAGCAAAATACACAGCGTACCAATGGAAATTTCAGCAGACTAAGGACCCTCCCTCCCTCCAAAAAGGGAAATTTCCCAGCACATGACCCTCTAAATTTGGATTTCCCTCCATTTAACTCATTCCAGCTTAAATTAGCAGCATTTCATGAGCATAAACAACTTGTTTATGCTCAATATTACCTAACAGCTGTGTTTCAATGACATTCTGAACCTTTAGACTTGAGTCACCTTGTGACACCATGTGAGATTGTCACAGCTCACCACGATATGACATCTGCTCTACAATCTTGCCATGACCTTCCCAATGATATAACTTGGTTAGACACTACTTTTGTGAGCTATTTACCTCATTCTGAACTGTTTTGGAGCCTTAGAAACCTTGTTTGAGGTGGTGTCAAAATAAAAATTTTGGCTGACCCAGGACCCCTCCCTCCACCCATCAGGAAAATTTGGTTTTGCCCTAGGTCAACCTCAAGTTGACTGAGGTCAGCTCATGTCAACTTAGGTCAACTCAGGGCCAACCCAGGTCAGCCCAGGTCAACCCAGGTCAGCTCAGGTCAACCTAGGTCAACCCAGGTTTATTGAGAAAATTGAGGTTGTGCAAGGTCAACCTGAATCAACCTACATGGACTTATGGATCTACAGGTGTATGTTGCTTTTGTTCAATTATCTCAGGTCAACCCAGGGTCAGCCCAAGGTCAGTCCTAAGGTTAACAAGGTCATCTATGTTAAGTAGGGTAAATATTTAAAAGTTAGGTTACTCTATTAAGTTGATATGACATACTTAAGCTGATAGCATATAAACACATATCAAGTAATAGCAATTATAAATAGCCTGCAACAGAAATTATTTTAATTAATGCCTTTATCAAGAGTTGAACCACTCACCTTATTAGGTTACCTAAGTTGCTAACTCAGACACCTTAACCACTGAACCAAACTGGCTTATATGGTCTAACTTAGTATTTGCTATTTATTCCACCACTCAGCTGACTTCATGTTTTTCTACTACTTGACCACATCATCAAATTTTATTTTGCTATTTTATGCTTAGTAAGCATCATTTTGAGACTGCCAAGTAGGTGTGGAGTAACTAAAATGGACATGATTTGTCAAAATATCCACCATTTGGAAAAGGGTTCCCTCCCAGGGTCACTTAAGTCAATCCAGGCTGACCTGAGACTGACCTGAGACTGACCTGAGGAACTAGAGTATTTTGAGGTTTATAAAGGTTGACCTGAGATGACCTGGGCTGACCTGGGCTGACCTATAAGCTGACCTGAGACTGACCCAAGGAATTAGAGTATTTTGAGGTTTATAGAGGTTGACCTGAGATGACCTGGGTTGACCTGGGCTGACCTGAGATGACCTAGGTGGACCTAGGATGACCTGAGATGACCTGAGATGACCTAGGTGGACCTAGGATATCTTGAGATATCCTGAGATGTCCTGGGATGTCTTGGGGTGTCCTGGGGTGTCTCAGGCTAAAACCAGTTTTTTCTGATGCCCCTGTGTGTCGGGCCCACCCCTTGGGCTCATCACTGTGAACGTGAATTCAGACTTGGTTGGAAAATACAAATTTTACTAATGTATGAGCTTGTGGATCAAACAGACACAGGACTTTGTCAAATAGTCCTAGCAGCTACTGTTCATCTGCCAAAAGCCAAGGTATAATGGGTGTAGGTGTGCAAGAATCATCAGATCTTTTGGCGCTGGACCAACATCATCATTCCCATGTATTTGATGACAGCACCATCAGCTGGACCACAAGAGGCAATAAAATACTGGACCATCTGGCATGTCTCGGAATGAGGCCTTTAGCAACTACCAGCGCCAGGGAGGTGAGAACCTTCTAATGCAAATTCCAGATATGACAGTGGTACACAAACTGAAGGCAGCAATGGGTGGTGACACTGGTGACAAGCTGCTCATGTTCACTTCCATTGAATTTGATGCTCTTGCCCAGCTGGTATTTGACTCCTTACATATCTCTGAACTCATGATGGAAAATGCTTGGAGTGTGTTTACTGCAATGTACCAGCTCCTCTACCCTTAGATGTAGGTCCTAGCTTGAATACATGAGCACTCATCCTTATGAATATGCTTATTTTGTGACTCCTCCTATTTTATCTACCAGAATTGACTCAGCCAGTGATTCTGAATGGATGTGTTGGCTGGACAATGCTGCACAAGCTAGGCTTCACTTGGGTTCAATTTGGGTCATCCCCATAGACAGTGGTCCACTAGCAATAGCTAGCTCACAAATGGGCCAGTTGATTGAGTTGTCTCAATTCTTTCTTATTTATCTTTTACAGATTTGTTGAGTTATTGGAGTTATCGCATGTACTAGACACAATATCTACGACCATGTTGAGCTGGCATGTCGGAAAAATCTAGAATAACAAATCAGATATTATCAGAGAATATGGCCAGATAGGGCCATCAGGAAACCTCTGGCTGATAAGGGAATAAAAGATGGCTAATCAGTACAGTGACAAATAGGGATGCGAAAATTATAGGGATGCGAAAAATGTGCACTGTATGCACAAGAGAGTAGTTTTTTGGTCATTTGGTGGCCACCATGTGAAAGCTAAGGTCGAAAAACCTAGGTACCCACATTTATAGTATGCAGCATGTCTGTCATCTTGCTGTACAAATTTTCGGTTGTAATTTTGGTGTCCGATCATGTGATTGGTTTCGTTGATCAACAGACTGAAAAACAATAGTATAGGATTTGAAAGAGTGGGTCTGGGGGTTTTTCAGCATCAGGATTGTGATGGTGACAAGAACAAGTGCTCAAATCTGTGTTATTATCAAGTTATAGCAGGATTTTTCGCTTCCCTATAAAAATAGATTTTCAACCTGTTGAAAGTTCAATGCAATACAATACTTTCTGAAGGGCAAACAGCTCCGTTCAAAGTTTTAGCTACACAATTGAATAGCATAGAATGCAATGGTAATATCACATTTTGTCCAAACATCCATTATATTACCTTAAATAGCAGATTTTTGGTCAGTGTTTCGCTTCCCTATTTGTCACTGTACTGATCAGCCTGGCGGCCATATTGGCCTGGTCAGAGGTATCAGTCTGGCAATGGTAATGTAAACTGATGTTCATTCATTCATGCCATTGTTCACATCTCTCCAAGTCCTTTACCAAGCAGTGCATGAGTTGTGCATCTAGAAGCCATCGCATCTGGTTGACTATCACCTTGACGGACTGGTCCTACCATCCTCCAACTTTGTCAGCTTTGCAAATGGCTAGAAATGGTGGAAGAATCATACTTGGCACAACCCAGTCCGCAGCCAGGCTTTTAGCTTGAAAACACCTACAGTCAATCCCCCAGCAATGTGATTTATGGACCACCAAATGACAGCAATGCGTACAGCACACCTGCAATACATATCTCTTAGTACGCTAGGTCACGGTGATACGCCGGTTATGCGGCTAGACCTACAAATCGACAAGAACTACCTCCTAGGCTATCCTAGAAGTCCGAGGATGAGTATAGGTTCGCTTAGAGTGTCTATGGTATTGATACTCAAAGGTTGAACGCCCTCGGAGCTTCGACACTCGTTACTAGCTGTCGATCTGTGACTTAGCTGGCTACTGAGGTTGGATTACTTAGTAAGGAGTACTATTAGGTGACAAGTGTTGTCAAGGAACCTGGCTAGCTGATTTACTCGATCGGTTAATGTCTACTGGTACGAGAAGTATTGAGTGTTAGCTATAAGGTTTAAAGAACTGAACTTTGCAATAAGTCTTGCAACTCAAGCAAAACCCCTTTGAAAGAAGTTTGATTTCTCGATCGAACTTTGCACGTTTAGAGACCCAAGGAGCTTCTATTCTAAAGATAGACTCCATATCCATACACTAAGCAACAAGACTCTAAAAAGTCGTCGTCCGCAGAGGTCTCCTCTTGTGACAAATTTCAAAAAGAGCATTAACTCACACCCCCGGAATATAAAGAGAGACTAGTGCATCTCAGTAGGAGTTAGTTAGTGTGTGTTTTGGTGTTGTTTGTGGGTTGTGTTGTTGCGGATCGTTTTCTGGGTGACTTCCCTCGGCCATCGCCTCCACTCGCGTCTAGCGCCTGTCTCAGGTGTCGACAGCCCCGCACATGTGCAGACCCTGCCCCATAGTGTTCCTATCATCTGGCTGCCCCAGTGAGGCTCTTGTGTTATAAGAGTTGACAGAAGCAGACAGCTGCTAGTATACCAAAAAGACTTGTGAAAAGTCTAAACTTCCGAGTGAAAACTCTAAATAAAAGATAGCTCCAAAGCGGAACGCTCCGGGACCATCAACTAGTCAGCCGAACACTAGATCTAAGTCATCGAACGTCCCGCCTATTTGGCCCATTCCTGAAAGTCCGTCTAAGACAGCTAGAGCTGAAAGAGATTCTCAGCATCGGAGTAACGCTCGAATCGAAGCTTCTAAAAAGAGGAAACTCGAAGCTATCAAAGGCAGACAGAGGGACTCGTCCAAGGAGAGACATTCTAGTACCTCAGATCAGTCAGAGGAAGACTCCACAGAAACACACAAATCACTTGAATTTGATTTGCTGATTGGCGATTTTGAAGAAGACAACCCATCCAAGGGACCTTCTTTTCCTGTAACTCCTGTTGCGACAACACCTCAGTTTCAAACGGAACCACTTCCCGAGGAACTGGTAGAAGCATTGCGCGAAGGGAGAAATACTTTGCTTTCGAACTTACGCCGTCTGAGTAACACCCCAGGTGCCAACTCAGCAAATCAAAACAACAAACCATCAGGTAGTCGGACATCACCCGCTGCTATTCGCATTTTACTAAATCATCATCCAAAACAAACAGCAGAGATGGCTACTAGATCGTCTATGCCGTTGCCTGGAACAAAGGATGCACCAAGTACTTTTACTGGCAAAGATCCGGATCTCCTCGAGAGATATTTTGATCATGTCGAGCAGTTGCTCAAGGCTTGTAGTATTATGAGCGATCAAGAAAAGAAAAAGTACCTCATAAAGTACACAAGTCCCTCGGTAGAACGAGAGTGGAAAGGGCTAGATCGATTTAACTCCGTGTTCAGCTATGATGAATTCAAGGAGGACATTCTCGACAGCTACTTAGAAACTCGAGATGCCAGTATGAGTGTGTACCAGAGGTTGACAGATCTTTGTCAAAGGTACTGAGGCTTAGGGATCAATGAGGGTGTCAGAGTGTTCGACTACATCCGAGGATTCCAAGCCGCAGGAAAAGAACTGTTGAATAAAAAGAAAATGACTAGCCGGGAACTTGTGCAAGAGTTCCTCGGGACGTTGGAACCTACATTTAGGCATAGCGTCACAGTTAGACTCGGTAGTGCTAAACAAATGAAGGAGGCCATTGAAGCACAAAAAGCTAGGCTAGAAGCACTGGAAGCAAGTGCGGCGGCTGGAGCAGCGCAAGGCCAACCAGCAGCAACTCCGAATCCAACTGTTGCGCCCAAGTTTAAAAGACAACCTGTCAAGTATGATCTCGATGAAGTTTTAACTGAGGTCAAGCTCCTCGCGACGGAGTATCGGAACAGTGGTGGTGTCTATGGAGTTAGAGGCCGAGCTGCAACAAACCTCGATAGGCCGATCAAACGAGAAGAGGATGGATCACAGCTGGAAGCGCTAGTCGCAGCCATGCAGGACCAATTGAACTTGGCACAGAAGAAAGAAAATGCTAGAGAAGCCGAGTGGAAAACTTGGGCTGCAAATCTAGTGAAGACCAATCAAGAAGCTCTGACAAGAGCGATTGGCAATGCTGAACAGTCGAAAGTCCAGTTGATGCAATGAGAAGAGTCGTATACACCGAGGGCTGGTCCGTCTAATACAGGAGGTGGTTATAATCCAAAGGATTTCAAATGCTACTACTGTGATGAAGTGGGCCATGTCCAGGATGACTGTGAACACAAGAAAAGGTGTTTGCGAATCGGTTGGATCGTAATGATCAATGGGAAATATTGGTTGCCAAATGGAAGACGAGTTCCAAAGGGTTCTGGAACAGAACGAAAGTCCCCCAAGAATTGTCTAGAGGAATATTACACAGACAGAAAAGCCCAAGCTGCAGAAATAAATGTGATGGAACTCTATGGGTTCTTAGGAGATGACGAGCCCGAGGAGGCTCCTGTAAGCACGTTTACCCACTCTATGACGGAGGAAAGTAATACTAAAAGCCGGGCAGACCTGGCCTCAGTATTGAATCAATCAGGATTCTCAATTGAGGATCTACAAAGTTATCTCAGTACGAGGAGCAAAAATTATGATGCTTCCTCAAGAGGAAATCAAGATTTTTAAAGAATTCGATGAAGGGTACCGCAGGTCCGTCTCGGAAGTCTAAGACAGATCGGTTGCCAAAGGTCCCGGAGAGTGAAACAAAGAAAATTGGCAAGAATCACACTAAGAAAAACGAAAACCCAGAAGATAGAATAGAAAAACCGAAAAATAATAGGCCAAGGACCTCTATTGAAGAGGTCCCTGATGTTGAAGTTCCAGAGTGGAGGCGTACTGTGCCAAAAACAAAGGAAACTCCAATGAAAGAGCAAGAACTACCATTTTTGGGAGTACCCAAGATAACAGGAACTACTACGCGAGAGGTTAATCGTAGCCGTGATCGACAAGTCAGGTTCGCACCCGACCTGGTCAACAAGGGCAAAGAAGAACCTAACTTCAAGTGGAGAGCTCCGGTAGAAGACCGGACTTCATTAGAACAAGTTGCCGAGGGAGTGTTGAAACAGCCAATAACTATTAGTCTTGAAGACTTAGTGGGGATCTCTCCGGCTCTTCGAGAACAGATTAGAGGCGATTTTGCAAGAAGAAGACTAATGCCAAAAGGCATTTTCAATGTCAATCTAGCCCGAGAGCTAGGGGATGATATGTACCTATCAGGATCTGATGATGAGGAGGTACCAGATGTGAAGCCAGAGGAAGTCCGTGAGTACAGGGACTTCCCGGCACCAGTAGTATCCGTCAATCTGACCTTAGACGCTGGCGCTCCACTAGGTGCTTTAGTAGTGTCTGACCCAGTAACACAGTTTTTGGAGTTGTTGCCACCTGAAGAAAGGAGTAAGGTGATTGTGGCAATGGACTTGGAATCATTACGAGTGATTTGGCCGTTAATAAATGGGCACTCTAAAGAGGAAAGCATCAGTGATGCTGGTTCTCAAATAGTAGCCATGGCCAAACACATTATGATTAAGTTAGGGGTTTCTTGGGACCCGGATCTAAGGATCCGAATGCAGAGTGCGAACGGTCAAGTTGAACTTAGTGAAGGACTAGCGAGGAATGTAAATTTCAAGATGGGGGAGGTGAACACGTACCTCCAAGTTCATGTTTTGAACAATCCTGCCTATGATGTGCTCCTCGGAAGGCCCTTCGAAGTTTTAACCAAAGCCGTGGCAGAAACTCTACCAAGTGGAGAAATGTTATTGACATTGACCGATCCTAATACAGGAAAGAGGTCAACGATTCCGACTTTTGAGCGAGGAAAGGGTCCGGGTGCTCCGGTCCCGCCTGTGAAGGATTTTCAGTAATCGATGATTTGATCGAAGACCAAGGAGAGTTAGCTTTAATCCTTGAAACAGATAACGAAGGAAAACCCAAAATTGTAGGATATAAGTTGCCAGGAGGCAGCGAAGCAGAATTTAGTGAACAGGAGGTAATTTCGACCTACCTGTCAGCAAGTGTGGACTCGGTTAAATTTACTGATCAAGAGTTACACACACTTGAAACTCATTTGACCGAAGTAGTTGGGCCAGTTGAGTCAGAGAAAGTGACGGCACTGCATCAAGCAACTACAGCTATGAAACATGAAGCAGAAGTACATGCCCAAGATTCTAAAAGAAAGTCAAAGAACCAGGATGGTGAGCCACCGCTGAAACAGTCAGAAGTTCTCAGCTATCTAGTGGAGAATGGACGACTTGATGATGGAGAATTAATAGGCGGTACTCTGAGCAGAGAAAGACAGTTAGCAGATGTTAGCTGGAAGACTGAATCTGTTTTTGCTGGCAAGAAGTACAAGCCAGTAGATCAGAAAGTGAAACCGATCCTAGGGGCCACCCCTGAGAAGTTTCGAATTGAAAGAAATATCGTGGGGGACCCATTAGAAGGGATGCCTGTGCTGAATCCAAATCCACCGGAGTTCACACCTAAGGGAAGGTACTCCGAGGAGCGAAAAGAAAAGATGGATGAGATGCATGGGGGTGACTTCTTATGGCCCGAGGAAAGAAAATTGTTACATCATGTTATTGCTGAACAGGATGAAGTGTTTGCATGGGATGATACAGAGAAAGGAACTTTCAAAGAAGAGTTCTTTCCCCTGGTCGAGATGGCAGTCAAGGAGCATACTCCTTGGGTGTTGAGAAATATTCCGATTCCGCCAGGAATGTATGATGAAGTCTGCAGGATGATCTGCATAAAGATCGATGCAGGGACATATGAACCATCCAACTCATTGTACAGATCTAGGTGGTTTTGTGTAGTGAAGAAAGATGGGAAGAGTCTAAGGATCGTGCATAGTCTAGAGCCATTGAACGCAGTAACTATAGCTCATTCGGGACTGCCACCAGCCACCGAAGAGCTTGCGGAACAGTTCTCAGGGTACTCTTGCGGGGGTATCTGCGACTTATATGTAGGATATGACGAAAGGACTCTATCTCCCACCTCGAGAGACTACACAACGTTTCAAACTCCTTATGGAGCTCTAAGGTTAGTCACCCTACCCATGGGTTGGACTAATTCTGTACCAATCTTTCATGATGATGTGACTTACATCCTCTGAGAAGAGATTCCACATGTCATGAGACCGTATATTGATGATGTACCAATCAAAGGGCCAAAGACTCGTTACGAACTCGAAGGAGGTGGATATGAAACCATCCCGGAGAACTCTGGAATACGACGTTTTGTATGGGAACACATGCAAAATGTAAATCGTATCCTGCAGTGTATCAAGTATGCTGGAGGAACCTTTTCAGGCAAAAAGTCTATCCTATGTGCCGAGGAGTTCGTAGTTGTTGGTCATTGTTGTACGTATGAAGGGTGAAAGCCCGAAGAGAAAAGAATGTGAACAATACTAGATTGGGGGGATTGTGCGGATGTGACTGGTGTGAAAGCCTTCCTCGGAACGTGTGGCTTGTGCCGCGTCTTCATCAAGGACTTCTCCAAGATCGCAGAACCGTTACATCGACTAACTAGGAAGGGAGTCAAGTTTGACTGGGGTGATGAACAAAGGAAATCCATGCAAAGGTTATTACAGAAGTGCCCAGCTCTACGAGCAATCGACTATGAGTCTCAGGTGCCTGTGGTTCTGGCCGTAGACACTTCATGGAAGGCCATAGGGTTCTATCTCTATCAACAGGATCCCGAGGACCCCAAGAAGAAGTATTATGCAAGGTTTGAGTCGATTACACTCAATGAGCGGGAAGCGAGATTTTCGCAGCCAAAGCGTGAGTTATTTGGACTCATGAGGGCTTTAGAAGAAATGAGATACTGGCTGATCGGCTGTCACAAGCTGATTGTGGAGACCGATGCTTTGTACATATTCGGGATGCTTAGAAACCCAGATTATGTGCCGAATGCAACGATCAACCGCTGGATCGAAAAGATCCTTATGTTCCATTTTACATTGAAACATAAGAAAGGAAAGACTTTCGGACCCAATGGATTATCAAGAAGGGATCCTGCACCAGGGGACCCAGTGTTTGCGAACTCCGAGGAGTATGAAGATGAGCCTTATGGGCCTCCAGATATTGATCTAGGGAGTGCCTCGGAGGATGAACTTCATGATATCAAGGATTTTGCTGATACTATTGATAACCGTGGAGGGTATATGCTCGGATGTGCCACTTCTCATCGAGATATCAAAGCAGAGTGCCTGAAGCACCAGAAAGAAGACAAGATGCTCTTGGGAAAAGCTAGACGTCAGATGCAGGACATCTATCAAATGAACGGCATGCACGAGGACACAGCTTCGGTATTTGTAGAGATGTTGCTCCCGGATATCGAGTACGCTGATAAGGATAAGATGGAAGACACTGAGGTGTATCCATTGAATCAAAGAACCCGTGCAGGTCTTCGAGCAGATGAACGAATACAAAAAGTGAAAGAATGGTTAAAGAATCCATTAGTACGGCCTGAGGGGATGTCTGATAAAGAATATAGGCATTTCATCCGCTATGCTAGACAATTCTTCTTGAAGGATGACAAACTCTACAAGCAAGCCGAACACTCAATGCATAAACTCTTTGTGGAGCCGGAGAACAGGATGTATATCCTCACAGCCACACATGACAGTTTAGGGCACCGAGGGTTCTTTGCTTCAAAGTCTTTGATTGAGCAAAGGTTTTGGTGGACAGAATATGAACAGGATGTGAACTGGTTTGTGAAGACTTGTCATATCTGTCAGAAGAGGCAGAAACTCATGATAAGAATTCCACCTACCTTAACTTACATTCCGTCTCTGTTTCAAGTATGTCATATTGATACGATGCATATGACCCCTAAGTCGAATGGCTGTGGGATGATTTTGCATGCTAGAGATGCTTTGACCAACTGGGTAGAAGCCCGGGCAGTTAAGTCAGATAATGCGAGGACCACTGCAAAGTGGATCTTCGAAGACATTATGTGCAGATGGGGGGTTACTGTGTTATTTGTTTCGGATAATGCTCCTCAATTTGCAGCTGCTATAGAATGGCTTGAAAAGAAATATGGGATTCGTGGAATTAAGATTTCACTGTACAACTCTCAAGCTAATGGAAAGATTCCGAGTCCTATTTATAGGAGTTGGTCTTTCACCTCTCGAATTTAGACTTTCCATTCGATATAAATCCTTTTGGAATGCTTCTGTGCCTGTCCCGTCCGTCATAGAACCGTACTTGCGTCCTCGCCGGTTCTTTACCCAACATCCGAGCTTCCATGTCATGTAATTGTCCCACACCTTCCTTCATCGCGCCTTTGATGGATGCACATTTTTTTCCCTCCGAGTCCTGTCTCCTCTGCTCGACCTGTGGTACTAAGCCGTACTGTGACTCCCTTCTCCCTTCTGGTGTTCTGTCTTCCACTCAAATGACATGACTCATTCAAATCATTAGGAATACTTCTTTGTACCTGGCGTAACACGTTAAACATTGGCCGTCATCAGTATTCGGTTCCGTGTTACCGCTTCATGACTTGAATTTGGTGAGTTTTGCTTTTCACCTGTTCTCTTTCTTAGTGTCTCATGTTCCTGACTTAAATGGGCTGTGCTAGCTGTGTCCACACTGATGTGCGAAATTTTTTTCATAATCATGTGATGATGTTGCCGGCGGTCTGAACAACACATACATCGATTATGTCGGTGGCCAGCCACTTGCGTTGTGGAGTACAAGGGAAGGCAAAAAGTGGAGTGATCTCAATTTGGTATGCATCCTACACACTTGTAATCCATTATAATTCTATTCCAGCTCAACTTTCCGTTCTCATTTCGAATTCCTGAATCTCTACCGCCAAGTTTGACGCTTGAGAATGGCGCTGGGTCTAAATACGACCTTTTAGCCAGCATATGTACTAAACGGAAACGGTAAGCCCACCTGCAGTGTTTCTTTTCTCAACCAACAACCCTATAGCAACCGGTTCTGCTGTCGCAAGCAAAACATCGGAACAACCCAAACCGGAATCCTGATTGACAAACACGAGCTTCACTCCACATGGCCCATCTATTGCCAACACGAAGCCCGTGAAATCAAATCAGAAGGTGTAACTCTCCACATTGAGCGGGACAACACATGCTATGGTCCCAGAGACAAGATCACCAACCGTCAAATCAGACACAATGCATACCATCATCCGGATTCAACCTTTCTCTTAAAGAATCTATGATCTTTCAGAAAACCCGCCTCGTCTAAAGCCTCCACCGCCGCTCTCTAACTGACAGTGGTGATCATAACAGAGAGTAAACTCCCTGTCAATGCGACGCTCTTTGGGGGTATGAACCACAAGCTTACCTGTCAGGTCTCGTCGAATCATACTACAACGAGTTTGAAAAGACATATTGATATCACCTATGTTCTCGTCGTCTAAGCCCTGATGGGAACTGGCCAACATCTTGTGATGGATTTACCCATTATTGTGTCCAATTGGCAAAAGTGGGTTTTTTCCTTTCTCCTTGTCGTGATTTTTGGGGCTCATGTTGAACTAGGGACATGTCTCATGAAGCAATCCGACGAATCCGGAATGTACAGGGTCTTTCTATCTCACTGCTGCCATCATCATCAATCCCCATGTCTGTCGAACCCATTGGGGCAAGACCACCCTCTTCTCCGTGTTCGGTTACGTTCGGTGGGAGAACGGGGATTCCCAGTACACATACCCACACAGAATCGTTTTCGAATACTTATGCAGGTGCTGGGACAGCTCATAAACCATCTACCTCAATTGATGAGTTTGGTGGCATTTGGATGACAGCGAAACCTGGGACTGGGAGTAAAACATTCGTTTTTTCTTTCTCTCTTCTTCTTCGTCTGAGATTTCGTTCTAGGGAGACACCCAAAGCAACTACAAATGCCACTCCATCATCTGGCAAGCAACATCAATGTGGTGGAGCTGAGAAGTGCAGGGAGTTGGCAGTGTTTTGGCGATACTAGTGGCGTGGGAGTAGGTTGACTTGTATGTAATGGTGTAGTAAGAATTCATCGGTTCATCAACTGAAAATTTCATTGAAAACAAGCATTACAATAATGATAGTGATCAAAGCCCACATGTCTCAATTGGTTTGCATGATTTCTGGAGGGAATGAAATGACAGTGATCAACTTACATTATTTATCTTGACCATATTGACTTTGGCTCATTGGCCACTGGGACTCGGAAGTGCCACCTGATTGGGATGGCCCACTAGGTAGAGAAATATCATTGGGACATCCGTCAGATGCTACACAAGGCTACTGGAGGCGATTTGTCCAAGTGGTATTGGTTCTTATTCCATGTTGTATGGGCCGATCGTATTACAATCAAGAAAAGCCATGGGTGCTCACCATTCTTCATGGTAACGGGAGCCCACCCATTGATTCCGTTGGACCTCGTAGAAGCAACTTGGTTGACAGGACCTCCCGAGAGACCGTTGTCGACTGCAGAACTACTTGGGATGCATGCGAAAGCATTAGCTAAGCATCAGCAACATGTAGCTGAGATGCGTTCCTGAGTTGACTTAGAAAAGCGATCCAGACTCCATAAGTATATGGAGAAGTACAAGAACACGATCAAGGAATGGGTCTTCAAGTGAGGAGACTTAGTTCTGATCAGAAATTTAGCTATCAAGGATCACTTGGATAGAAAGATGTACGAGCGATACCTCGGACCTTTGGTCGTAGTGTCAAGGTCTCAAGGAGGGGCCTATGTCTTAGCAGAATTGGATGGAACGATTATGGACTGTAAGGTTGCGCAGTTCCGAGTCATTCCATATTTTGCTAGAAGAAAGATTAAGCTACCAGAGAATATACACGACTTTATTGATGTGTCACCTGCCACTCTAGAAAACTTATTAGACTCCGAGGAGCCTGCGCTCGAAGAGGATGGAGAAGATTATGCATTCGACGGAGTTAAAATAAAGTTGACTACCGAAGAAGACGATGATTCTACATCTGATCTAGAACACGAGGAGGCTAACGAAAATGAGTTTAATGAAAGTGACAAAGAAGCAGATGATATAAATAAGGGAGTGGATGGGTCCAAGACAAGACGTCTAAGGCCTAGAAAATAAATAACAGATTCAAAGATGAACAGATGTTTAGGCATCTACAGCGATAGGAGTGTCCGAGGACTCGGTAGGAACCGAGTCTGCGACTTGTTTGACCGTGGGAATGTTACTGGGAGAAGGCTCAGGAAAAGACCTGCGGATTTCTATGATGATCTTGTCGTGGAGAGCCAGAATAGCATGATAATGATCGAGGAGATAACCAATGCGAGCGACCAATTGACTGATAGAATGACCGGATTCTTGAAGGTGGATTTGGAATCCTTCTTCGTCGAGGGGACCGAAGTCTTGAACTACATCCGTAGCTCTTTGAATGCACCCTCAAGAATTTGGATCGTTGATCGCCGCTTGCGAGGCTGTTAAGCTCGATTTAGTATACAGAAGTTAAAGTAAGACTGCTTTGACAAACCTTGGATCATCGCTTGCGGGGAGCTGAAAGCGGAGGTGAATGTTTTCTTATGGGGATACTCCGCAGCGTGGCCTTTGTCCAAGACGTCGAGGGCCTGGTAGTAAAGACGGGATGATATCAGCATGCCAGGAACTTCTCGATAGGGGAGATAAAGCACCTGCGCGCGTTGACTGGGTTCCTGTCGCAAGTAATGTAGCCGTGCCCGTCGTCTTCACAAAAGAAACAGGCCTTGGGCCCCGAGGAAGATCCTTCCTTCATTTTGTGAAAGCGGAGGTTCTGGGTGTGTTCCTTGACAGAGTCAGCCTTGTGGGTTTCCACTGTGCTGGTGCTGGGTACTGTGCTTGAAGTAGAGCCCGAGGGAGGGTTCGTGGCTTTGCCTTTATCTACAGAATTGTCATCATCGACATCCATTTGGTTGTTGGCGTTAGTGACATTCTGCACGAACTTGGTAGATATATGTATCGATGCAAGTTTGCGACGACTCATGGTGATCTCGACTTCTTCATTGTCTGTGTCGACGGTTGCTTTAGAAGGCTGATGCATAAGTCGAACCAGTACCGCGGGCGTTAGTATGTGAACTCGTACCGGATTCCGTTTTTTATAGGGAGTAACAAACGAGTGCTGAAGAGACTTGAAAGGCTTCGCAAAGGCGGTCCCTGTAAGCTTGCTGTGTTTTTTGGCAGCTCTGAGGATCTCAGAAACTGAAGTGACTACAGTCTCAGAGGTGCGGAGTTTGTGCAAAGACTGCTTGGTGTCCTCCTAAATTGACTTGAGCATTGACATTGATCGTTCCGAGGAGAGACTTACCAAGAAAGTGTTGGTCTTCTCAAGGAGATCGTTGTAGTCCTCTGCGTCCACCTTGGCCGCATCATTAGATCGCATCTGACGTTGAAGTATGGCAGCTGCAGTGGCTGCCCTGCTCAAACTAAGTGCGATGTTGGGCGGAATATTGGGTTCAGAAGAAGACATATTCAATCAGTCGAGTTGTTTTTTTTAAGGAAACAAGATGTGAAAGTGAGGATAGTTCTTAGGAATTATCTGATGAGTTTTTATAGGCCTCGGAGGCCTCTGCTTACGAGTTCTACTTCATCTCATCCACTAGACTGTAACCGAGGACAGTTATTTTGTTTTAGTTTGGGGGAGAGAGGCTGTGGTACCGATAAGCGACAAGAACAAGCGAGTGAAAGTTTTCGTGTTTCAAGACAGAATCTATTCACTTGGCCCAAGACAATCGTCCGAGGAGCAACTTCTGGACACGGAAAGTCCCTCAGATGTGCAGATGATAGATAACATTGATTGATGCGATGTGAGACATCACATGCAGTGCACAAAGTTAAGCGAGTAGCCATAAGGTACTCACCGACAAACTCATGATCGCATTCGGTGAACACGCACATGACTATAAGGAGCAAAACGAGGGTTATTGAAAACCCGAGCAGCTCTAAGTTGACAGAGGAAAACATACCTCAGAGAAGGGAAAATAACAGTAATAACTGAGCAGATATGGCTCAGCTAGTAAAGGGCATCTGGTCATTGATACGGAATCAAACAGTTCATACTTTTGCTCAGTGTTCGAATCCCGAGTTGTGACAGGATTTAGGCAGTAAGCCGAGGCCTAGTGGTAGTGCGCTTACTCTGCCCATAATGCAGTCTCCTTTTGATTCGAATAAGACATGAGTTCAAATCCGCGAGCGGGTGCGACATTTTTGATGCTGAGTGCTAGATTCAGAAGGGTAAAAAGACATTGAGTAATGAAGTAGATGTGCAGCTATAACCTAGCAGTTAAGTTGGCAGTCATCAAGTCTAAATCATGTCTGAAGACTCAATTTTTGAAGAACAGCGTGAGGTCACGAGTTCTAATCCCCTAAGTTGAAATTTGAATCCGAGAAGTACTAAGGGGACTTAGTAGAAGTTGTTCGAACCATTTCACACTGGGTCGGACAAGAATGAATATAAGTTGTATTTAAGATGCAACTTGCTAACGATACAAGAAGACTTTACTATGCTAACAAGACGAAATAGACTAAGTTTTACATGATGTCTATGTTAGTTAGTAAGAGGTCTTGATAAATGCAGGGACAGTTTCAAGTCCTGTCAAAGACTATTGCGGTACAAGACACTAAGTTTAGGGGGGTTGTGAGACCCCCGATGCAGAAAAAAAAATGATACGGACAGTTCAGCAGTGAACTGTTTTTGCCTTATTTGCGAGGTGCCCGACCCTTGCCCTTTGATGGCGAATTCTCATCCATATATGCGAACTGATCATCATCATTGACTGGTGTAGGGGTCAACGGAGCCCTGACGACAGGAACATTGTTAATGGTATCGAAGATATGATCACCCAACTCCGGAGTCAGAGGCTTGGGAGGCAATTCCAAGTTGGAAGGTCCCGCTTCAGGAGCTGGTGTAGCCTCGGGTTCTTCTTCAACCAACCCACAGGTAAGAAGGGACTTGGAAGGAAGGAAATCTCTGAGGGACTGAGTCAGAAGGGCCAACACCCGTTGAAACTCTTCGGACTCGCCGAAGTGGAATTGAAGTCCCTCGACTCCCTCGATCTTGTAGATCTGACAGATCCGACTTTGAAGGTCTTCAGCAGCCGAGAAGGTCATGCTCATCGCTTGCTGGATCGCTCGAGTCAGGTTGGCACAGTGGTCAAGCTGAGAATGGAAGTTTGCGAGTGATCGGGACACACCTAGAAACTGTTAGTAAAAAGGTCAACAGAAATGAAACGAGAACTTACTCTCAGAGTTAATCTGACTGAGGGTGCGCAGGTGATCGACCATTCACAAGGTCGAACTGAAACGCATGATATGGGAACAGCGCCCTTGGTGGTTTATCACGCAAGCCTGACAAGATTTGCCAGGCTCCCCGGCGTTGCAGATATAATTGCCTGTAAGGCAATTAGTACAAGGCAATCGAAGAGGTTGCCGGGTGGTCGCAACGATGTCTGCGATGAGGTCTTCATTAAGTCGAAGGAGCTGACTATGCTCCAGGAGGTCGTACAAGTCGTATGTGTACCCTTGACGCATAAGAGAAGCAGTGGGGATAGGCTGCGACATGGGGATAGCATCATTTGGGACGCCATCGTCTGGAACTGATACTTGGTTAGGATTAGGACCAAGTGAGATCGAAGGGAGCTGGGAAGGCTCATCTGGAGGTAGGAGGAGGGGAGGATTGCATGGCGCTTTCTCCTTCTTCTTCTTCTTGGGTTTACCCCACGATGATTTCAACTTGGGCTTAGATTTTGACTTCGAGGGTGGTGGTGTGTCAGACTCCACTGAAATAATAGAGGGTGACCGAACAACGACAGTTTCACGAGCCGAGCACGCCTTCTTAGAAGGACGAGGGGTATAGACACTTTCGTCTTCATCCTCGACAGCGAGCAAATCGGTATTCTTGAACTTGCGTTTGTTTGAAGGAGGAACCGGTGCGTCTGGCACCTCCTTTGAAGCTTTAGCAGCTAAGAAAGAGAATCAGCCAAAAAGATAAATAGATCGGAGAATTGTGAAGACTTACCACTGGAATAGACAACATTCCGAGGGATAGTCCGCATGGCTTTGATAAGCTCCTGTGTTGGAGACTCAGCAGACACTAGCTCTTCAAGGACAGGATCGGGAGAGGGAATTTTAAAAGGGAGGGTCTCATCATACTGTCGTATGAGTTCTTCCCTCACCTCTCTCTCGGACTGGGTGGTTCGAAGCCTGAGCTTCTTGAAACCACTGAGAGTAAAGGGTGGGGACTGAGGATATACGATCCTCCTCCTCGAAGCTAGGCGAAAGTTGTCAGAAGCAAGCCAGGTATAGTTCGTAGGACTTACTAGGGTCGAAAGCTTCAAGACGCGGCGCCAACAGTGGGATAGCCTGTGGACTCCTACGTGGGGGAAGTGTAGGAAAAGGGACTCCTCAACTAGGAGCCTCTGGACCAGCAGAATCCTCGGTCACTGAAACTGGAGAAGGTGAAGAAACCACCTTCTTGCCAGGGACTTCTATAACTGACGGCGAAGACTCTTTTGGAGTCAGCCGGCCTTCGGACCAAGACCCCATCGATAGTACGGGAGACGAGCCCTCAGGCGTCCGTTGAGGTACGAAGAGGGACTCTGAGGTTGAAATGGCGAAGGACTCGACAAGTAGGAGACCAATGGAATGGGAATCCTAGGGAACCGACTCGCGATTGGAGTCAGAGCTGCCTCCAAAGGAGTTGCAGCTGCCTCAATAGGACTTGACCGGGGTTCGTCGAGAGTCGCAATCGGAGGAATGAGGTTTTGTGAAGGGGGAAGCTCCCTCGAAGGAACTTGATCGCGCTGAATCAGAAGTAAACTCAATTAGAAAAGTAAAACAAAAAGTCACTCACCATATGCAATGCGTCCTGCGAGATATCCCAAGGAAATAGAGCTTGAGAGAGCTCAGCCACAACTAGTGGTTGCGGTGCTACAATTTCCAACAGAGTTGAAGTTGGAAAGGCAGTGGGAACAGTTGAAGTTACGGTACTGGTCGATTCGGGAGTAGCAGAGGCAGTTCGCTGAACCTCGGGACTTCGAGGAGGGAGAATCCATCGTTGTTGACCAGGACGACCAACAAAGAACAGTGCAGGAAGTGGTGAAGGAGTAGGGGTTGGTGAAGGGACTGGCGACATGAAGGACCGGGAAAAGAGAGAGAGTGGGAAACCACTCACCTCGGAGCTTTATGAAGGCCTTTCAACTCTCCATATGTGGCAGAGGAACACGCTATGCGAAGTGTTTTGAACCTTAACGCCCAGGGGGCGCTTCTTAATGTCTATACGACATAACGAGAAGTTGAACTTGGATTGGAAGTAACCTGATCGGGATCACCTACTTGTTTAGGCGCTCGGCGATCCTCGGCCATGCCATCACAAGTGATGGGACGACCTTTGAGGTACCCTCAGCAGAACGAGATCTTGGTTAGGATCTGAACATACGGGAATAACCGCATTATAGTTAAATGAAATTCAGGAACACCGTTAATTTGAGAACGGTGTTCGAAATTTCAGAAAATATCAATGAAGGAAATGGAATCAAGAGTCCGGGACAGGCGCTCGTGAGCACTTACCTTCGGCTAAGCTCAGCAAGTGCAGATCCGGATCAAAGTTAGCATTTGGGATGAACAAGAGGTTAAAATTGAGGGGTTG